>JACEGR010002611.1:0-123812 GCA_014170235.1 Listronotus bonariensis | reverse complement strand
CAAAGAAGAAAAGGAACATTTTTGTGATCCTTAAAACGGCCGGTAACCGAATTGTTTATTTTTTGTTCTACCACGTTGACACACCTCTACTACCTCACTACCTCTAAAGCTAAGTCCTCGTGTACGTTAAAATATTGCAGAACTGGGGTTTGTCCAGAATCACGTAACTAAAATATCAAAATTCATTGGGCTATCGGCAGCCATGTTAAAAAAGGTGACAGGGTTCTGAAAAAAAAATTGGGCATTTTTAACTATTTTACGGAAACTGCCGATTTTCTTGTTTACTTTTGCCCTTGTCGGGTATTTTCGTTCCCATATAACATTTTTTGCCGGCAAGGCATTGGCAAAAAGGTATCAAAAGACATCAAAATGGGCAAGTGGCCGTTATTAGGCCACGTGTTGCAGAAAATGTGATGGCATTTATCATTAATAAGTTATGATGAAAAAAATGCATTTAGGATGATGGCATCCATCATTAAAAAGGTATTGGCAAAAATACGCTTTTAGATGATGGCATTACATTATTTTTTCCTAATGACAATCTCTTATGGTTTTTCCAAAATTATAGTATTTAATTTTATATGGGACACCCTGTACATAAACACACATTATGCATGTGCATTATTTATGCACATTTTAGTTCCCTGGACGGTAAAAAATGCATTTTATTGTCATTAGGAAAAAAATAATGTAATCCCATCATCTAAAAGGCATATTTTTGCCAAAACCTTTTAATGATGGATGCCATCATCCTAAATGCATTTTTTCAGCATAACTTATTAATGATGGATGCCATCATCCTAAATGCATTTTTTCAGCATATCTTATTAATGATGGATGCCATCATCCTAAACGCATTTTTTTCATCATCACTTATTAATGATAAATGCCATCACATTTTCTGCAACACGTGGCCTAATAACGGCCAATTGCCCATTTGATGTCTTTTGATACCTTTTGCCAATGCTTTGCCGGCAAAAAATGTTAAATGGGTTATTATTGTTATTTTAAAAGAAAGCCTTATTTAGGTTTATAATCTAAATTTGTTTTTGCCTCTATAACAAACGACTTTTTGAAAATTCTGTCGGATCCGCAATTCTGGTTAGTTCTGGATAGTTCTGGTTGACGCAATTTGCGTCCACGAGGACAAAATTCCGCAGAATCCGCAAATCCGGATTTACGCAATTTTGGTCCACATAAAGACTAGGCATAAAAGTTAAAGCTATAATAATAAAGTATTGATTTTTCGCGTTTTTGTGTTTAGGATTTACTTCTAATGGATATATCTGTGTGGCGGGATCTCAATTTAATTTTCAGTATTAGGTAATAAATTTTAATATCCTATACACCTATATGACTTTACCACATTTTTATTTTGTATTTCAAGGGATAAACTAAAATTAAGGTGTTCTTAGAGAAAATAATTAATTTATAAAATGCAATTTATATTTTGTGTCTTAAGTGCATAATTACTTTTGCGATTTTAATTTATTTATTTTTTTTCAGTGAAAAAAACAAACATTTCATCACATCGTTTAACCCGATTTTAAAAAAGAGGAGGTTCTATGTTTGACTGTATATTTTTTTATGTATACCGGGTGTTGCATCGCCGGGCGGGACATAGGAAATCTCCATGTAATTTTTAATGGGGTCAATTATTGGCTCCCCTAATTATTTTAGAGAAAAATTCTATTGAAGTTTATTGAAGGGCATGCAAATCTAAGTCCATGGTAAAAACTTTAGATTTTTCGGTTAACCTGTTTGCTAGTTAGATGCTAATATATTTTTAAAAATTGTTACATTATTATCGCCTCATATTTCTGACCAACAATAAAAATACCAGTTAGCGTGACATTACGTTGTCATTTTTAAATTTAGTGCTTTATTATTATCAAAAAAATCGTACTAACTGGTATTTTTATTGTTGTTCATACATATGAGGCGATAATAATGTAACAATTTTTAAAATATATTAGCATCTAACTAGCAAATGGATTAACCGAAAAATCTAAAGTTTTTACCATCAACGTAGATTTGCATGCTCTTCAATAAACTTCAATAGAATTTTCTCAAAATAATTAGGGGAGCCAATAATTGACCCCATTAAAAATTACATGGATTTCATGTCCCGCCCGGCGATGCAACATCCGGTATACCGATAACTTCGTCAATTATTGTACACCGATTTTTAAAATTCTTTTTTTTTTTTTTTTTTAAAGAGTGTAATTTCGAATTAATACCATTAAAACCATCTCAGGATCTGAAGATGGATTCTTGGTAAAAATTTAAAAGTATCAGATTTTAAAAGCACGTGCATGTATTTTTAATGCATGGTCACAAGACTGGGCAAATATAATAAATCGATATATTATTTTTGAAAAATATATCGAACATATTGTTCAAAGTGACAAAAAAATATCGTGTAGGTTTGAACTCCTAATATTAATATAAAAAGGTCTAGCATCGCGACTAACTATTTTTTGATAACAATCTTTTTTTATAAAAACTCGCAAATTGTTAATCTAAAAAAAATTACCAACACTATCTTCAAAAAAATTATTTCCTACAAAAAGCACTCTTCGTAGCCGTTTTCATGTAATAGGTCTTTAAACATTTAAAGTTTTAAATTTTGTTACTACTACAAATGTTAATATTTTTAAAGAAAATTTTATGCCATACAAACAAGTTTCGTTAACATTTTTCAATAATAATTAACTCATTAAAAAAATATTCGACGTTGAAGTTGAATCCAAAAGTAGTTGTAGTATTTTTTTTGTTTTCTGAAGTGGGTTTATTTTTATGTCCACTATGTGCATAATCTATTCTAGAAATATTATATTTTAATTTTTAAGCACTCTGTATAAATAAATAAATAAATAAAATTATAAATAAAATAAACCTATTGATTAATTGATTATTGTCTGGAACTAAAATAATGCTGTAAAAATCGCAAACAATTATCGCTATTAAATTGCATTTTTTAAAATTATATTGTACATAATACATGTTAACAAATAAATTTTATTGTTAACAAATGTTTTAACACTTAATTATTTTGTACATAAATATAATAGGTAGTAATAGTAATAGCTAATGAAATGGTAAAAATAATAGGTAGTTAATTTTACCATGTATAGTACAGTAGTTAATAGAGACATTTTGCACCTCTTAAAATAACAGACGTTTTTTGGCCTCCTTATGGTTATCGTTATTAAACATAACGATTACGGCAGCAGTTTAAGACAGAGATTTTGCAGCCTCTTTTAAGAAATTTATCTTGCGTCTGCGCTTTCGACACATAACCTTATTTTTGCCTGTGGTTCACCGATTTTAAAGTTAACGAAAAATCAGTATTTACTTTTATTCTTCATAAGATATAAATTGATATTTAAATATATGCAAACACTTCTGTTGATTTCGTTTTTTAAAGTAGATGCAAACAATACAGTATAAGCAAAACACAAAAAGTAAGGTTAAGTTTGGTAGTAGAATAAAAAGCAAGTGTGCCAGATTGTAACATCTAAATTAATTACTGATTTAGAATATCCGTAAAAGTGCAAGTCCGTTTGAATTTCTTAACACTATTTGATTTTTATTACTGCTATAGATTTTTCGCTAATTAGAGCCTAGGTATAAATGATATTTTAATTAATACGGCAATAAAATTTTAACCTTTTAAATAATTGATATTAAAATTTCTACAATCCGGCAACCACGCAGTTTAACAATAACGATAACGATAACGATAAGCTCTTCGGTATTCATCCGTAATTAAAGGAGTCCGGTATGGTTAATAACGATAACGGATCATGTTTGCGTTACTGCGCAGTCTCAGAATAACGTTAACCACAACGGAATTGCAAAATAAGGGGTGCAAAATGTCCCTAATAGTTGGATTATGTGCTTTATTTTATATTTTATGGAAAACAAAAAAACAAGGTTGGTTACTTATAAATCTGCATATACTGGGTGTTTCATAATAAGATGCTGAACTTTTGCCTGTTTGACTTCTTAAGAGGGGGGCTAGGTTAACTCGTGCTCAAAAATGTACATGTTTATGATTTTTTTGACGACATACTCAATATTTATTGATTAAACTTAAAGGCATATTAATGATAATTTATGTAACAAGTGCTTAAAGTGAAACTTAAAAAAAGACACTAAGCCCTTCTTACATACTATATTTTTTCTACGACCTTATAAAACTTCCCAAAATACCATTTTATACATTTTTATTTATCTAATCTTATTAATTTTAATTTTTGCAGCACAGCCATTATATTGCAACAAAAAAATTATAGCCCCCTTATTTTTTAGAGACAATTTTTCTTTTTATAACTATACATTTCATTATTTTGAGCAAAATTGAACTCCTAATTTTTTTATCGTTTGACACGATTTTCGCGACAAAAAAATTAAGAATAATAAATTTGCTTTCTAGTAATAATTAAATAAATAAAATTATAAAAATACTTTTTGTTTCCAGAAATGCCAGTGCCGTACCATATTTTTTAATGAAGTTCCTGTTCAAACGGCGACATACCTTGAAAAATCAGCATCGTATTTTGAAACACACTGTATATTTTTATTTCGCTCTGTAGGGTGTTTTTCAAAATACCAGGTTTTAGTTAAATTTCATTTTTATTTTTACCAATTTCGGAAATTTAGTTTTATACCGGATTGCTTAAAAGTCAGGAAAAATAACTGTATTGTCTGTAGTTTATTATTTTTATATTTTTAGGCCAAATTTTATTCGTTTTATTCATTCTAACAGAAGTTCCCAAGCGGAAAACACCACATTTAGATGGCACTCCTTCCATCTTCTCAAGCAGCAAGCTGACGTCATTATGACGTCATTTTTTAGTCATTTTTGGTTATTTTTGGTCATAGGACGTCATCAGACCAAAATAATGACGTCATTTTAATGACGTGTTTTTGACGTCGTTGAAGTGACGCTCTCTTTTTCGTCATACTAGCTCATAAAAATCTAATTACGTCATGTTTGGAAAACCCGCCAGAAAAATTCACATTATGATTCTGTGTCAAAATCCAACCAAAATATCATATAACAGAAAAATAAGACTAATTAATTTACAAAATTGAAATAGGAAAAAACTCTACCGATAGATGGCGCAATGTACAATAAACTACTACGTTTATTCAACATCTTCGCTTTTATCGCCTATACCGTACCGATGAGACCAAAATAGTTCGACATTGGCCTGCGGTTGGTAAACTCAATTAGCTTTGAAAGAAATATCTTCGGCTAGTGTTAAAATCTGCATCTCCAGGTTGGACAGTGTCCCGAGAGATGCGACCTTCCAGTGCAAGGAAATTGCAAGCAGTAAGGAGTTTTTCCTATTTCAGTTTTTCAAATAAAATATCGTATCATTTTAGCTTTAAAAAAAAGTATATGCGTCAATTTCTCGTCATCTTAAAGACGTCATTAACGGGACGTCTTTTTCTGTGACTTAGAGAGGTCAATTTAAAGTCATTTTGTCGTCATCTTATGACGTCTTTGCTGACCAAAAATGACTAAAAAGAGACGTCAATAAGACGTCAGCTTGCTGCTTGGGTTCCTTCTATAGACTGCATTTATAACATCCTGATGCAAAATGTAATTTAATGAAAGTGGATAATTCTACCGAAGTGAGCTATTTCCTAAGTTATTTAATTATTCCACTAATTTTTCTTCTCAAAATTTAACATAATTTTACTTCTGCGTTCTTCCAACAGTATGTTTAATTTTGTATAAATTTTATTTTTTTGAACTTTTATAATCAATAAAAAATGTTTACCTATGTCAACAAAAAATAAGCCAGTAATAGGCATTATTAGTTTTTTTTGTATAAAGAATAGTATTAAAAAACTACACTACATTCTATATTCTTGGAGGGACCAGGGGCCGTGCCCCATTATAAAACAAATAGGTAGTTTTAGAAGAAATTAATTTAATTTTTTACCCATACTATTTGACTTTTTTTGTTGGTATTACGCCACTGTAAATAATAACTATACAGGGTTGTTATGTATATTTACATTTTTATACATTAAAGTATGTATTTTGTGGTCCATATCTTGCCCGAACTTTTTTTTTGGTATGTAAAGAGTTATATTTTTATATTATGTAAATAAAAAGGTTATTGATTAAATTATATTAAAAGTATTGTTTTTTTTGTTAAAAACGAAAAACAATTTACGCATAAAAAGTAACATAAGAAAACGCTTCCAATAAACAGTGATTATTTAGTATAATCATAGAGTAAGGGAAATTATAAGAGTTATCATGGAATAGCCGATTTAAGGACGCAGGTCATGCGAAGACTCCCAATATAATTTTATTCGTTTCTCGTTGAAATACCGCCAGTTAGGTCATTTCAGTAAGCTACGTGTTCCCCCACCGCTAATGTTACACGAGCGAGGCTTTCGACCGACGCACATTTAAAGTGTAAACTGGCAACAATGACAAACCTGCCGCAAAAGCGGTACGAAAATTTTAGCATGCCATGGTTTCTCTTATCCGTAGGCTATGTTACTTTATGGTATAATTAAAATTTATTTAAATAAAATGGCTTGTGGTATCCAGACATTATTCTTGACCAACCAAATACAAAACAATTATATTTTATGTTTTTTTTTTTAATATTTCAAAAAATAAATTTAAAAAAAAAAACACTTGTTATACAAATATTTTTTACCATCCTGTATATATTTTGCAGAATATTAACTTTAATTTTAATGTCAGTTAAATTAATTTAAATTTTTCACACATGTTCTACTCGTGCTAGAGTTGTTAATAATATAATTATGTTGTTTATGTTTTTAATTATTACACATTTTTTTCTTTGTTTCATACGTATTAGCTGGCTAATAAAATATTACAAAAATGGTATTTAACGTATTTATCAAAAAAAAAGTTTCGTAAATTTGTATGTTATAGGTAGAGCATTTAATTAACCTTTGAGATACTATTTTTAATCGTAAATGCAAATAAATAGTGACTATATAAAGTTAATAAACAGCCAAAATATAAATAAAAATCATTTTTTCTTTACGGGTTTTATAGCTATCTATGTATCAAGGCAGTTACTAGGGCTATAATGCTCCGTCGAGCGGTCGAAATAGGAACTCATATCGATTCTGAAGTGGCATTATAGCTCCAGTAAAAGTCCGTGAGTGCATACAATGCTCTTTATGTTTTACAGAAAACAAAAGAGTTTTTCAATGACTAATTACATTATTTATTTGCAATATAAAAAAATAAGTTGCACCTGTACCTGTATACGTAAGCAGATAATGACTGGTGTTAAGTTTGACTTTGATGTTTGCTACTCAGTTAGTCATTGGCATTTTCTATTTAACGATTTGCTCAAAATGGAAGAAATTCCACAAAATATAAGAGAAAAGGCCATAAAAGCGACCGAAAGATTCTTTTGCCTGAGTTAAATCAAGGCAACAGTATGATCGGGAGTATGGCATATTTGGTATTTGGAAAGATGCAGAACGCAATTCTTCAAATAACCGAAACCGTTTTAATGGCATATTTTCAGGAAGTGGTAGAGTTATTGATTTTATTTTAATACATTTTTTTATAAACTTGATCTTTATTGTGAGAGAAATAAAATTGGATAAGCAATAAAATTTCCATATTAGCGCATTTGGAGGGCATTATAAGCGGGTATTATCATAATGCCCGCTTATAATGCCCTAGTGTGATAGCAGGTAATTATTGCTACCATAACATATTCCGTTTCTAGAGGTATTACAGATCAATAATAGATGGGTAAAACATAAAGTTATATTTTATTTCTTATATAATTACTTATTTATTTAATTAAACAGATACCCAATCTATTGCAGTAGCGTAGCAAGGTCCGCCTCAGGCTCCTTATTTGAGGAGGCCCTCAAATGGGGGATTATTATAGGAAAAAATATACTTTTTATAACTTGTGGTGATTTACTTGTTTTTTACAAGGAAAATTAATAAAAAAATGGAGCTGAGACCCTAGAAAAAGAGCCTCCGTTTTGAGGTAAAAACCCTTTTTAAAGGAAGCCTTGACGTTAAAAGGTGTATCAACATTTTTGTCCATTCAAGAAAACAATTGTTTCTGAACCCTTACGATTTTTGGCAAACTGTTTAAAAATTGCATGTAAAACATTGTGGTAAACTTTTACGACAAAAAAGTGATCTTTTCGCCCAGTCCGACATCGACACCCGAAACATTTGACATTGACAGGCTGGGTTAAAGCGTCACTTCCATATATGGCGGTATGAATATTCGTGGTAGACTCATTATAAGGAACCATTCTAAAAGGTTTTAAAAGGGTTCTTATCTCGAAGTCCATTTTATTGGTTTATATATAATAAAGGACTGGCTACAAGGCCAAGTGTAATATTACACAAACCACATAGTGCTACTTTTGACCCCTCCATAACTCAAAACCTATTTAACGTAAACTTATGAAACTACGTGTGTTTATTTATATTCACAAGGACAACTAAAAGCCTAAATTTTATAAAACTAGCTCAAACATTTATAAAGATACAAAGGTCCAAAAGTCGTCAATTTTCCACTGACTAAATGACTGACATATTGATCAAAAACCTAACCCGCTTCCAGATAACCTAGAAAGATGAAATTTAGAATCTAGCTCGGTAATTGTTTGTAGCGTAGGAAAAACTGTAAAAAATAAATAAATAAAAATCCCATGATGCCAAATCTGGTGAATAAGGTGCATGAGGAGTGGCGTAGCGTGGATGAACATAAATGTGAAGCAAAGTTGCATTAGCCAGAATCTTTTTTCCAAGATCTTTTATACTTTTTATAATACATTTTTGATCAGCTGTTTTTCTCAATTTAAAGTGCCCAAAGTATAGTCAAATAATACTAATTCATAGAACCTCACAAGTAAGATTTCAGCATACCCTGAAATTTTAGTACCTACCCTGACCACCAGAAAGCGAATGTTTTCACCGGACCAATCAGAAAATTGGCCGATGCGCATGCAGAGACAACAATGAGACGAGTAACTGGTCCTAACAATTTGTCCATTGTATTTATCTCTTTCTGGTTTAACGCAAGTTCCAATAAATATGTCTTTGTCTTTCATCATGGCAGGCTATCGTAGATGGAGCAATCATCGCTTTGCCCTGGTTGCCAAGTTGTTTACAATTTATGCATGTAAACTTTAATGTCCTTTTTTGGCTCACATCCAATTAAGAGAAAGAAAATATACCATAAATCGAATATTTTTAACTTGACAACGTTGCCGCAGACAGTCACGCCGAAATGTTATTCGATATTTGTGTTTGATATTTTTCAATGGGCGATTTGTTTGGACAGTTTGTTAACATTTTCTGTGATTTATTGTGTGTTTCGTGGTTTTTTACCTTTAATTGGACTTTGAATATTGACTTTTATTAGTGATCACAGTATATATATTAAACTTGTGCTTTTCAACAGACAATTTAAGGTAATATTGACATGGTTATCTGTAAGAAAAACTCTTTATAAAAACCAAATAAATGACATTTTTAATTAGGTGTGTGTAATTATTGAACTAAACCCCAATATTTTATATTAATAGGAAACAAAAACAAGTACTTAACATTAAGGGCAAAAATAGCACAGCTATATAATTTGAATTTGGCGGGCAAACGATAAAGTCGACTCACGCGCCATCTGCGTTTACCTTCCTTGAAGACAGACAAGGAAGGCCCAGCAGCTATCTCTCTCTCAGATAATTTATTTACATTTAGTTGCTCGTCTCATTCTTATCTCTGGCCCATGTCGAGTTTCTATTGGTCGATTGGACTACTTTCGCCGCTGAAATCTCACTTGTGAGGTTCTATGGATTAGTATTCTTTGGTATAGTAGCCCCTATAAATAAAGCAATTAAAATAATATATATTTTAAGTTGTAATTTCCAAGTACACGAGGGCTAAAGGTGCTAAAAAATTTAATGAAAAAACCTTCATTTAAATAAATTATCATTGTATGCAAAATAGAATAAATTCCTATATAAACTACATCTTTTTATATTTCCAAGATTAGTTCAACATGTTAGACTTACCTTAAATCACATTCTTTCCACCACAAGAACGGAACTTTTATTTAAAATTATTTAATAATTAGTGATAATTTTTTTTACCCTAAAGTATTTTATAAGTTAATAAGTGAAACAATGGGATCCACGGAGGTATTAAATGAAACTTTAACTAATGAATCATCAACTTGGCAGTATCTATTTTATGATCTTGCAGGTAATCTAATGTATAATTTAGTAATATTTAGGAAAGGTCTGGAAAGTCTCGTCCACTTAAGCAAATTTAAATATTGTAAAGTGTCAGTAACATAAAAGTATCTGGTAAAAAGGGCGTTAATTGCTCAAATGTCAACATTTTGAGTAAAAAAGAAGTTATGTTTAGAAATTTGGACGGTGGACGGCGTTATCCGCTGGTCGGGGCTTTCCTACCATACACACACATCTCTGATGGCTGTTAAGGCCCGGTTGTACAATGGTAACTTAAGTTATGGTTCAACTAAACCCTGCTGGTACTTAAACCTGTTTATAAAACACATGAATACATGCCACCACGCACCGTATGGCACTACAACTCAGCCGACTGGGATGGCTTAAGGGACTTCTTGCCCACTTACCCCTGGAGTTCCATCTGCTTTTTTTCTCGTGATCCTTCTGCAATCTACTAACTGAATCAATTCAATTGGGCATTGAAACCTATATTCCACACATCATCAAGAATCCTAAACAATCCCTCCTGGTTTTCCAAATCTTGTGATAAAGCTAGAATTTTAAAATTTCAGGCTCACAAGAAGTTTCTACAGGATCCTAGTTCAGAAAACCGACAGGCCAGCATTGAAGCAAGAAACTACTGCAATGAAACAATTTCTGAAGCCAAAGACTCCTTCGACAATCGTATTAAAAACAAAGTTCTATTTTCCTCAAATGGCAGCAAATCTTTCTGGTCCTTTGCGAAAAACATAAGTAGGAATTTTTGTACTAGTTCTTTTCCATCAGTAACTTTGGAAGATAAAATTATTTCTACCGCTAAAGGAAAGGCAGAACTATTTGCTAAACAATTTGCTACCAAGAAATCATCTGGGCTGGATGGCATACCAGCTATCGTTTTAAAAAATGTGCTCCAGAACTTGCACCAATCTTAACTCGGCTATTTCGAATTTCTTACGACACAGGTATCTTTCCGGAGAGCTGGAAAGCTGCACGTGTTCAGCCTATTCCCAAGAAAGGATCTAAATCTCTTCCATCTAACCATAGACCAATTTCAATTCTCTCAGTTCTTTGTAAAGTAATGGAAAAATTAATTAATTCACAAATTCTTAAGTACTTAGAAAAACACAAAATTTTGCCAAACAGGCAGTATGGATTTCGCCACAAAAGATCTACAGCAGATCTTCTTTCCTTCGTATCACACTGCTGGAATAAGTCTTTTGAGTTTCTAGGTGAGTCCCAGATCGTTGCACTTGATATATCCAAAGCCTTTTACCAGGTCTGGCGTCACATTTGAAAGTAACCTTAACTGGCATAAACACATTGTATCTTTAGCCACGGCAGCTTCAAAAAGCTTGGATTTCTCTTTCGAGCCAAAAAGTATTTATCCCCTTCTAATTTATACACTTTATTTGTGTCCCAAATCCGACCTCCCTTGGAATATTGTTCTCATATTTGGGGCATGGCGTCCCCCACAACCCTAAGCATTAATGATCCTTCATTTACAGAAAGGCTTCCCTCTCTTGCTCATCGTCGGGCTGTGGGTGATTTTGTCGCTTTTTTAGAGGTACTTCCACGGCCTTTGCTCTGAAGAATTATCCAGTATAGTT
Source organism: Listronotus bonariensis (assembly GCA_014170235.1). Lineage (NCBI taxonomy): Eukaryota > Metazoa > Arthropoda > Insecta > Coleoptera > Curculionidae > Listronotus > Listronotus bonariensis. Next base: position 111,951 of record JACEGR010002611.1, on the reverse strand, counting down.
CCCCCACTCACAGTTCCCAACAGAGAAACTCGTGGTTTCGCGCGTATGCAGCCCTATACGGTCCAACTGGACAGGCCCCGAACTTCCCACTCTGTTCGTTCTTTTATCCCTAGAGTTTCTAGATTGTGGAACTTGCTGCCCGCGGAGGTCTTTCTTTCCCCCCAAATCTTCAAGTATTTAAGTCCCTTGTCAACAAACTCCCTCTCACCTCGCTTAAGACACCCACGGTACGTTAGTATTTAGGCTTTTGGCCTTCGTGGTTTGTCCAAAGATAAAAAAAAACATATTGCTGTCCCATTTGGCATTTACTTGACAGCAATTTATTTTTACTGGCTGGTTTAAATGTCACCTGTGTTCAACTGAACCACAACTTAAGCTGCTATTGTCGAGTGTCATGTACATATTTAAGTATTTGTGTCTAGGAGACACTAGTGTCATTACCTTTAACCGAAAACAATGATGAAGCAAACATAAACAATTTCTACAGGTCGGGTTGTGTTGTTTAATATTATTCGTAATCGGACGTTTTAATTTCACAATTTTAATATTAATTAGTTACTAACGCAAGCAATAAGGAAAACATGGAATATTTCAATGAAAATTCCACACCACTGTTTTTTGACCAATCAAATGTGTGGTTTTGGTTGCATTACCATGACAACACAAGTATTTATCGGAAATTTTTTTCTCCTGCCTGGGGTACCCTGGAGCGAATTATAGTGGAAATTTTTGACATAATCATTGAATTTGTTTTAACGTCATGTCGGTCATTCACATACATAATTAAAGAAAATGTTATTTTGTACCAGTTGTAGTATTTTAGACATAACATAATAGACAATAATGTAAGGTTTTAAGACCCTAAATGACAATTTTATACAACTACAGTTAGTAAAATAATATCATAAGATTGAAGTACTAGACATAAGTGAAGAGCAAACGAAAGCAATGTATAGGTTTAAAAAAATTAAAATAAACTTTTTTACTATCTGTAGTAATATAAGTGATACATAATATAAAATTATAAACAATGATAAGCTCTAAAATTATATATATTTGCAATTGCAATTGGTAAAATGGAAAATATTTATTTTATGGAAAAATTTTAAAGCTCGTGTCAAAGTTACAAACATAAAATTTAAAAGAATAATATTTAAAACAAACTTGGTGTGAAATTTTCTTACCGAATAGCACGCGTGCTTAAATTATTCCGGAAATTTTTTCTCGGCAACGAATATTTTATAAAATTCTCCCTTGCCTGCGGCTCGGAATAATTTTCAAAATATTCGTGGCCTTGAAAAAATTCCGAAAATAAATTTAGCACTAGTGGTATTGCAAGTGAAAATTCCACACCACTGTTTTTTTACCAATTAAATGTGTAGTTTTGGTTGCATTACCATAACAACACAAGTATTTATCGGAAATTTTTTTCTCCAGCCTGGGGTACCCTGGACCGAATTATAGTGGAAATTTTTTGACCTAATCATTGAATTTGTTTTAACGTCATATCGGTCATTCACATACATAATTAAAGAAAATGTTATTTTGTACCAGTTGTAGTATTTCAGACATAACATAATATAACAATAATGTAAGGTTTTAAGACCCTAAATGACAATTTTATACAGCTTCAGTTAGTAAAATAATATCATAGGACTGAAGTAGTAGACATAAGTAAAGAGCAAACGAAAGCAAGGTATGGGTCTAAAAAATTAAAATAAACTATTTTTACCAACTGTAGTAATATAAGTAATATATAATACAAAAGAATAAACAATGATCAGCTCTAAAATTACATAATTTGCAACTACAATTGGTAAAAAAATATGTTATTTTATGGTAAAATTTTAAAGCTCGTGTCAAAGTTACCAACATTAAATTTATCAGAATATTATTTAACACAAACTTGGTGTGAAATTTTCTTACCGAATACCACGCGTGATTAAATTATTCAGGGAAATTTATTCTCGGCCACAAATATTTTAAGAAAATTAATTTTCAAAATATTTGTGAACCTTGAAAAAATTTTCGAAAATAAATTTAGGACTAGTGGTGTTACAAGTGAAAACTTGCGATGCATTTTTAAAAACATTTTAGGCAACGATGAAAAGAGCCCCGTTATTTATTTAATATTAAAAAACTTGTTACCCTGTCAAGGTCAAAATAACCATAGAAAATTTATGGTTTCTAGGAAACTTCTCTTCATAAAATGACATAAGAAGTCACCCTTTTTTGTACCGTAGTTGGAAAATACCCTGTAATTTAATTTGGAACAAGTTTCTTAGACCACTGTACGTTGAACATAGAAATGTTTTTGCGTAAATGTATTTCTCATCAAGCAGGACTTTTTATGAAGAGGCACTTTTTTCGTGAAGTTCATAATTAAAAAGTTTCCCATTTGGTAAAAACTTCCGAAGACACGCTGTATATCAATAATTAATATTATTTTTCTTCAATCGGACGAAAATCTACATATTTTCAATACGTTTTTTTTTACCTTCAAAATGCAGGTAGGTAGAAGACGTTGCTAGGCAATGTACTTTTCCAGCTATGGCCGGGAATAATTTTTACGCAAGCTTACCTTTTTCCAAAGAATACCAATCCATAGAACCCCACAAGTGAGATTTCAGCGTACCCTAAAAAATTTTAGTACCTACCGCGACCAACAGATGACGAAAGTAGTACGATGTCGCTTTGCTAATACGATTACCATTAGAAATTGATAGCAGTCGCTGACGAGCAGTCGCGACGAGCAGTCGGCCCGATCAGTTAGTGTGAGGATATCCGCAAAATTTAATAAAAATAAAATCCCCGATAAATGGACCCAGTATCCATAAGATTATTAAATTTATTATTTCAGAATAGGATATATCGATGCGTTTTTACAAAACATCGTAAGCGACATTCGCCAATTTTACGGGAAACGATTTTTTCTTCCATCGCGTTATTTTTGAAGAAAAACCGAGATCTGAATGTTTTTATTTTAGATTTCTTCTTAATTTGAATTACTAAACAAACATATTTAACATTTAATGTCAAAATTTTCAGAATCTCCTAAAAAAAAGCTAAAAATTTTAAAATTCTAAGCCTAAATAATAGTTAATTTTTAATTTTTTTATTTCTATTTAATTTATCTTGACAACGGTGGCAGACTTGCCACCAAAACGTCGATTTTTAGTTCTCTATTTACTTGCTTTATTTTTTTTGGTTTTTTGGTACTATTAATTTATTTTTTGGCGTGTACCCAAATAACTACCATTAATTAAATGAACCGCCGAACCAATATAGAACATATCTTCATCTGAAATAAAGCCAATAAAAAAAACGTTTCCCGTAAAACTGACGAATGTCGCTTACGATGTTTTGTCAAAAACCCATCGATATATCCTATTCTGAAATCATAAATTTAATAATCTTATGGATACTACCATTTATCGGGGATTTTATTTTTATTAAATTTTGCGGATATCCTCACTCTAACTGATCGGGCCGACTGCTCGTCAGCGACTGCTATCAATTTCTAATGGTAATCGTATTAGCAAAGCGACATCGTACTACTTTCGCCATCTGTTGGTCGCGGTAGGTACTAAAAATTTTTAGGGTACGCTGAAATCTCACTTATGGGGTTCTATGGATTGGTATTCTTTGCTTTTTCCATGCTTTCTTTGCGTTTAATATTCACTGATGACGCGTGTCAAAGTCAATTAACAATACAAGACAATGTGACACCATGGTAAAAACTAAAAACATTAATATTTTATGCTATCTTAAAAAAGTTAAAGAATTCGTTTGTTTAGAAAAAAATAGTAAATGTAACTCGTAGGTAAACCTATTTCCGGACTCTTGGTGGTTAATGGACTAGGCTTTAGCCACCATCGTCCGGGAATATATCACTTTTCATGCACGTTACACAATTTACTATCTTTAAAACTTTTAGATCCAAGAACAAGAGATTGGTTTTTGGTTGGCAACCCCATTCCACTGTTCGTTATTCTGGGATCCTATCTCTATTTTGTAAAAGTATGTGGACCAAACTATATGAAGGATAAAAAACCATACACATTAAAGAGAGCTATTCAGGTGTATAACCTGTTTCAAATTGCATTCAATACATGGTTGTTTAGTGAGGTAAGGAATTAAATATAGTGTAGGCTATGCTTATCTAAGTGGGGTAAGAAATTAAAAATAGGGTAAGTTGTGCTCATTTAAGTGGGGTAAGGAATTAAAAATAGTATAAGCTATGCTCATTAAGTGAGGTAAAGAATTAAATATAGTGTACGCTATGCTCATTTAAGTGGGGTAAGGAATTAAATATAGTGCCAGCTTTGCTGATTGAAGTGGGGTAAAGAATTAAATATAGTGTTAGCTATACTCATTTAAGTAGGGTAAATAATTAAATATACTGTAAAATATTCTTATTGAAGTGGGGTAAGGGATTAAATATAGTCTAAGCTACTCTCATTAAGTGAGGTAACGAATTAAATATAGTGTAAGCTTTGGTTATTTAACTCTCGTTATAAATTCACAAAAACACTCAAATTTTAAAATTATTTTTTTTTGTAATTTCTGATTACCAAGTTTGTTTGCTTGTAAGGGCCATTAATATTGGAATGTTATTCAAAATACTTAAATATGAATATACATTTTTTGGCTCCCGGATCTGCAAGTAATAAGGCAAACCATCTATAAAAACAATGTCCATATTTCTACATACAGGGTGTCCGGAAAGTCAACGATAATATTAAAAGGGTTGATAGAACAACTAATAGGCATTCAAGAAAACATAAAATGATGTAAGTAAGAGATCGATAGTTTTTAAGATATTCCCACTTTAATAAAATTTTCACAATTTTGAATCAACCTGTATATTATATAGCGATTCTTCCGCTTCTATTATTTGAGATAAAGCCAAAGTTTTTATGAAGAATAACTTTTTTCCGAAATAATCAAAAATAAAAAAGTTTCAGGTTTAATTAAGGCCAGTCGTGGACAAAACGAATATTTTTAGAGATAACTTTTAGTTTAATGTGGTTCTTTTATTAATAAAATGACTATTTTGCGCTACATTCCAATTTATACACTTTGTATGTGTCCCAAATTCGACCCTCTCTGGAATATTGTTCTCATGTCTGGGGAATGGCATCCCCTACAACCCTCAGCATTCTTGATGCCATTCAAAGAAGGGCTGTTCGTCTTATTAATGATCCTTTACTTACCTAAAGACTTCCTTCTCTTGCCCATCGTCGTGCTGTGGGAGATCTTTCGCTCTTCTATAGATACTTTTACGGCTTCTGCTCCGACGAATTGTCCAGTATAGTTCCTCCTCTTGCAGTTCCCAACAGAGAAACTCGTGGTTCCGCGCGTATGCATCCCTATACAGTTCAATTGGACAGGCCCCGAACTTCCCATTTCGTTCGGTCTGTTATCCCTAGAGTTTCTAGAATGTGGAACCTACTGCCAGCGGAGGTCTTTCCTTCCCCCGAATCTTCAAGTATTTAAGTCCCGTGTTAACAAACTTCCTCTTATCCTGCTTAAGACGCCCACAGTACGTTAGTATTTAGGCTTTCAGCCTTCGTGGATTGTCCAAAGAAAAAAAAACTAAAATCTACATCTAAAAATATGAATTTCTTTAGGTGTGACTATCAAAAATCCGATTCAAGAGAACGCTTTTGACGAATTTCAAGTGCCAATATCTCGAAAATCAACAATTTTTTACCAAAATTATTTAGTATTTTTTCGGATGCTTATGGGACACTCTGTATATTAAATTCTTTAAAAAAAAAACAATACTCTAAAAGATATGACTTGGCCAATAGATTTGTTGACATCTGGTATATTTATTTATTTATTTATTATTACAAAATTTACGGGTAACCCCATTTTACAAAAGTTAACAATATATAATATAATAACAAACAGATGATGGAAACAATAATAAAATATAAGTAATTTAAGTATATACTTAAAAAAACAACTAAATAAAGCTAAAGGATCACATGTCAGAACAATTACAGTAGAACAATAAATTAAAAAAAACATATATATATATATATATATATATATATATATATATATATATAATATATATATATATATATATATATATATATATATATATATATATATATATATATATATATATATATATATATATATATATACACTGTGTGCAAAAAGTCCTGGAACCCCTTAATAATTCGCAAATGCGCTCATTTATCGAAAAGTCATCCAAATGAAGTTTATAGATATATTTTAGATCTATTTAATAAAAATATGTTTACATGTACAGGGGGCATCACAACGAAGATATAGACACAAGTTACCTTTTTTAAATGGAATGGTGTAAATTTTATTAGATTTTGAATTCCCCACAAAATTTTAACATGACTTTGTGTAACATATGCTATACCTAAACTCACTCGTTTAAAAGATACAAGGGTTTAAAAAAGTATTTTATCGATATTTTTTATTTTCACCTGTTACAATATTTACCTAGTTACATTTACATAGTAACATTTTTGGGTATGTATGACATGTATAAGTGACATTAGAGAATAACGCTTCTTATTATTCGGGGTTTGGGGATCGCGAGCGGTCTTACCAAGAAACCAGTGATCTTTTTAATACAACCTTTCCAGAGCGTACGCCAATCTCAAAGTCTACAGTAAGCAGAACAATTAGAAGATTCCAACAAACAGGAAATTCTGTTTTTATTAAAGTGTTTTCATATTTCAAAAGTTAATAAATATTTACATTATATTTTTTAAACCCTCGTATCTTTTAAACTAGTGAGTTTAGGTATAGCATATGTTACACAAAGTCATGTTAAAATTTTGTGGAGAATTCAAAAATCCAATAAAATATACACCATTCCATTTAAAAAAAGGTAATTTGTTTCTGTATCTTCGTTGTGAAGCCCCCTGTACATGTAAACATATTTTTATAAAATAGATCTAAAATATATCTATACACTTTATTTGGAAGACTTTTCGATAAATGAGCGCATTTGCGAATTATTAAGGGGTTCCGGACTTGCACACAGTGTATATAATTATTCAGTATTACATTATTTATCACAAAAGTCTTCGTTTAAAGCCAGAGAGACTTCAATCAAAAATAATAATATTTTTATCCACAGAGTTTACGTATTTTAAAGCTCTATCTATAGGGGAGTGTGCGCCATAGTTTGTTAAATGGAAGGGAATGTAGAATAAGTCCACATGTCGTAAACATCTATTGGGAACATTCAATCGAATCAAAGCCAGCAACTGAGAGCAATTAGTAATACTATTTATCAATTTAAAAATAAAACATGCATGAAACATGAGTCGCCTCTTCTCAAGTGTTGCCAACCTTAACACATTCAACATTTCCACTCTATGATAGTTCTCCATACACAGACCATACTTAAAAGCAGCAAATCTTAAAATTTGTGTTGAACACGTTCAATCATATATTTATGGTTGTGATAAAAAGGAGACCATATCATGGTGGCATATTTCACATTCGATCTAACAAGTGAACAATATAGATTTCTTATTGTCTCAATTGAAAATTGAGAACAATTTCTCAATACTAATCCCAACATTCTCATTCCCTTAAGACTCACTCTGGAAACATGCTCAACAAAAGTTAGCCTTTCATCAAACCAGACACCAAGATCCCTTGAAGTCCTGGTATAGGACAAATCCACATTATCTATTGAGTACTTTGTTGGAATTCTTTCACGACTTCGAAAAAGACTGATAATATATTATATTTTTTTAGGCAATCCGTATGTGGAGCGGCTATAACTGGAATTGTCAACCCGTTGATCGTTCATATTCACCGACTGCTCTAAAGGTATGTAAGTGTAGAATACATATTCTTTAACCTGAAAAATATGGTCTTTAAAAATATTTGTAGTAAATTTTAAAACACCCTGTATAATAAGCAGCTATTATATTTTGGATACTTTAAATTGAGAAAAGATCTAGACCCAAAATGTATTTAATTCATATAACCCATATAACATTTTTTGCCGGCGTTGTACATTTAATTTACTGGCATTGCCAACACTGTTTAATGGCAAGGCATTGGCAAAAGGTATCAAAAAGACGCGAAAAGTGGGCAATTGGCCGTTATTAGGCCACGTGTTGCAGATAATGTGATGGCATCCGTCATTAATAAGTTATGATAAAAAATACATTTAGGATGATGGCATCCATCATTAATAAGTTATTGGCAAAAAATAACAAAAGACACGAAAGTGGGCAAATGCAGATACTCCCAAGCAGCAAGCTGACGTCTTATTGACGAAAATTGTCGCATATACTTTTTATTAAAAGCTAAAATGATGCGATATTTTATTTGAAAATTAAAATAGGACAAAAATCCTTACTGCATGCAATTTCCTTGCAATGCAAAAGTAGCATCTCTCGGAACACTGTCCAACTTGCAGATTTTTACCCTAGCCGAATATATTTCTTTCAAAGCTAAGTGCATCACCTACCGCAGACCGTTCTCGAATTATTTTTGTCTAATGGGTACGGTTTAGACGATAAAAAGCGAAGATATTGCAGAAACGTAGTAGTTTATTTTCCATTACGCCATCTATCGGTATGTCAAAGAAACTATTAAATATATATAATATTTTTTATTAACACGTCTTTAAAACTTTTAATAAAGTTTTAAACAAAATGTTTACAGCTCCTAACAGTCTACTTGAATATCTTGCCTTCTTGACTAGCCATCACCAATTAATCACACAACACACACTTATTAGGCAATGAATACATTTAATTATGTCTATTAAAAACTCTTTTCTTTAAAAAAGAAACTAAAAAGCTAGAAAACCACGTAGAAAACAATTGCACAAAGCGGTCACCTTCGGTCGAAATTAACGTAGCTAATTTTACCATCATTTTATTTTTATTCGCTCCAAAATACATAATAAACATTTTGTTTGACCTAATTTTTATTTGCATGATTTTTAACAATAAATTGTTATGAAAATGCCATTTTCTTTAAATTAGGTAAAAAAACATAAAATAATGTTGTTTAACTGCCATTATAAATAAAACAGATCAAAAAAATTGCTTTAATGTTAGCAAAATACCAATGTTAATAATATGGTTTAAAAAGTATGAATATGCGTTGAAGGTTTGCCTTCAAAAATCCAATATTTATTTGCCTGCAACAAAAACGCGTGTTTTATTTAATCAGGATTGGTATGCTTGCCGGCAATTCGCCTGCATGTAAAATTTATTGGCAATTAAGTGTTTATTTAGGGTTGACTTTTTAATGCGTATAAGATGTTGGCATAATATTGCCACCAATTGCCAATGCTTTACCATCAATGCCAATATAAAAATGTACATTGCCGGATTTGCCGGCAAATAGTGTTTGCTGGGTAATATATCACAAGACCTATAAATTTAATCGATTAAACTACCCAAAAATATTTTGAGCAAGATTTTTCTTGGAAAATAGTTGAATGGACATAATTTAATAAAAACACGAGACCGCGCACCGATCGATATAAAGTGCTCAAAGTATAGAAATTAAAAAAAAAAACAAAAAAATCCAAAACAGCTACAAACTTCCTGACAGCACATGGTTTTCTGAAGTATCACCTCAAAAGTTGGAAAAAGTAATAATGGAAGGTTGTTTCAGTAGGCCGTGTTTTTTGACATTGATATGTCAAAAATTGTACAGGAATTTATAAATTAGACAACGTGTCTTTTTTAAAATCATTAGTTTGTTTTGTTACACCAGTGGATAAAAACTATGAGGGTTAGAAACAAATGATGGCTATTTGGTTACATATCATTACCATAAAGCTCAGCTACACACCCCACATAATAGAACTAGAATACCAACTCCGTATCTAAGTCTGAAAAATAAAACGGCAGATCGTGCGTGGACAATTCACTAGTAACTTTATTTTTTCACTAGCAAGTACTACTGTTGGTAACATTGTCACTTGTCACGCTAACATATTTTCAATATGGCTGTCCCGTTTATGTAATTATGGCCAAAGTCGGTCTATATAAGGTCACGACATTCGGCCATATTGCATTGACGTGTTATGACGTCACATCTCCCATTTTTCGGCCATGTTGTTCAGTGCCGGAGATATACAGTTTATTGTATTAGTAGAACAACCGTTTACACAACAGTTTTTAATTATTATTAAGTTGTAAATTCTTTTAATTTAAATAAAAACATTTGGAATTACATCTTTCAACAAATATCACTTCCAAAACGATTCAAAATGAAATGCGCAAATTCTAGACGCCACTGGATTGATAATCAGCTTTGATTTTACCCAGTCTTGCCACCGAGAAGTGCCCTTCCTTGCGTTCCCGACCTCGAACCGCCTAAAAGTTGAGGATGTGTCGCAACCTTATAAATATAAACTAACCTTGATTATGGCCGGTTGTAGCACCCGAACGGTGTTACCAACAAAAGTAAGTGACTGTTTCCAATATCCCGAGATAAAAGTTACTAAACAATTAACAATACATAAGCCGCCATTTTAAAAACCAGAAGTTATTCTATTTTTCTATGGGGGCTGTGATCTACAAACACACACAGTTTAGAAACTCCCTGTATAAATATAATATATTTATTGTTAATGATAGTAATAGATTTTAAAATTAAGTTGTTTTTTTAGAATGCTTGGGGTGTTTATATGTACTACATAAACAAATTAACAGATTTGACAGATACAGTTTTCTTTGTTCTGAGAAAAAGAATAACCAAATTTCCTTTCTTCATGTGTTTCATCATGCGATTATGGCAGGAAACATGTGGTAAGTATTAAAAATCGAGAGGTATCTTAATCACGATTTTAACAAACCACTTATTAATTTACAATAAAAAAAAATCCGAAAAACTCTATGATCTTTTAAATGAATTTTTCGTATTTTAGGTTTGTTACCACATATTTACCTGGAGGTCATGGGACATTTACCGGACTACCAAATACATTTGTACATATTATATTGTACGGATATTACTTTTTAGCTTCGTTGGGTCCAGAAATCCAAAAGTACTTGTGGTGGAAAAAGTACATAACACAAATACAACTTGTAAGTATCCAGCGAAATAATGTAAATATTTATTATTTTTAAATTATTTTAATTTTTTGAGACAGCCCATGAACTCCTAAAACCTGTCTACAGACTAGGCAACTTGTACGATAGATTGTACCACCCAAGTAGATTCTACTATAAAAACTATAATTGCATAATTTGTGGCTGTCGTTTTCAAGTTGTACGAGAAAGTTAAATCGCTAATCGTACTGCAGATCTTAACGACTGGTTGATGTTCAGATTGGATGTGTCCATGCAACTTGTTGCACCAATTGTCGACTGTCTATACAGGGTGCTCATTTAAAAAATCACCACTTATTTATTTGCGAAAAGAGACAGCTTTGAAAAAATCGCCGAAACACGTCAAGATCAGGGCGTAGCTACACGCCGTATCAGCCGTATTAATGATACGGGCCCCCGGGCTATAGGGCCCCCAAATGTGTGTAAGCAAAAATGAGTAGTAGAAAACTGTAAAATTGTCGGGAAAATGGACCTATTTTTTTAAAAAAGGAACAAAAAAAAAAGCAATGTTGAATTGTAAAATACAATGTTTTTGAAAAGTGAGGATCATTCGTTTTTGTTTTGGGGCCCTTTTAGGAGAAAGTGGGGACTTTTTTTGTCTTTAACATTTTTTTTGGGGGCCCCTAAGTTATTGTGATACTACATAGGCACGTTCGCCACTGGTCAAGATATTTAATGAGGAGGGACGTTTTTGCAAAAAAATACCGGTTAACCGGTATTTAAAACCGGTTTTCGAATACCGGTTTTCGGTTTTAGCCAAAACCGTGGTTAACCGAAAACCGGTTAACCGAAAAACCGGTTTCGGTTGCCAGCCTTAGAAAAAATCGTATTAAAACTCCCGTGATTTTCGATATTATGTCAAATTTAACCATATTTTTATTTCTTTTCAGATTCAATTCGTCATGATTTTCATACATCAGTTTCAGCTGTTCATATTTGACTGTGATTATCCAACAGCTTTCGGCTTTATTTCCTTACCAAACGCCATTTTCTTCTTCTATTTATTTAGCGATTTCTACAAGAAGTCGTATGGCAATAAGCCTGCTACAAGCACAGAAAACAGTATTAAAACTAAATGATAGAATTAGAAAATAGGTTGCCAATTTGGTATGAAGATTTCTATGTTATCGACTGGTTGATATAGAGCGATTTGTTAAGATCTAATAAAAAAGTTGTTGACGTGCGATCAGCTGGTGATTTATAAACTTGACATCCCATTAACGTTATAAATAAATATAATATAAAAATAAATACAGGGTGGCCCACCATATTCGACACGGTCTGTAGCTGGATAACCATGGGGTTTTTAAAAAAGTAAATACTGGAACATATACAGGTCGGATAAGACCACAGTATACAATTATTTTAGTCTATACAGGGTGTCTCAAAAAAGTGTGAAGTATCAAAGTTATATTTTTTAAATGGAACACCCTATATTTTATAGCGGTTTTAGATTCTACTTTAAAAAATAACTTAAGTTTGTTTTTAGTACTAAGTGTCTAATTTTATTCGTTTTTGTGATATTTGATTTTTTTGAAAAAATGCAGAGGTAAAATTAAATTGATTTTACTTTAACCCTTTTAACACTTTAAATTTCAAAATGTGTACCAAGATTAGAAAAAGTCTACCATATCATACGTAGGTCAAATCAAGATCAAATATTGTACAGGGTGATCAAAAAATAATTTCAATTTTTCAGAAAATCAAATAGCCATATCTCTCTTATTTTAAATGGAACACCCTGTATTTTTTTACGTCACATGATGACAAATAAAATACTCTTTCAAATAGTGATAGGTTGCCTATACCTATCTTTTGTGCTTTTTAGTAAAATCTGTTTTTACAAATGTTTATTTAAATTAAAGTTGGCTGTGACATAGCAGCCATTAATATGTTTCTAAGAAAATAACAACGACCATTTATTGATTACTAGTGTTTTAGTCAGTTTAAAAGAAATTTCAATGATTTTAAATAAAAATCCTTCTTCTACAACAACAAGATGATATAATACTGGTAGGATGTGAAAAAAATGGTTTACCATCTGATAACCTTAATAGTTGCTTTAAAAAAATTGACACAGTGATTATGGATAATAAAAGAAACGAGTTATAAGTCACAGAATGTCGTCATAACTGACCAGAGGCGTTATTAGGATTGTTTAAAAACACAAGTTTTATCATTACCACATTCAGCTGAAATAAGTGTTATTGGAAGTAGCATTATAAGCAACTAATGATTTTTTTTTCTGTGAATTTTAAAAATAGTGGCAGATAATACAAAATCTTTTAATTTTGTGCTTTTTTCAGAAAAATTTACATTTTGCAAAAACGGCTTAGTAAATAGGCATAGCTATACCACAGCCTACTTACATTTAAATAGACATTTGGAATACAAATATGTTAAAACGGAATTTACTTCAAAAATATAAAAGATAGGTATAGGCAACCTATACACCATTTGAAAGAGCATTTGGTTTGTCATCATGTGGTGTAAAAAATACAGGGTGTTCCATTTCAAATAACAGAGATATTGCTATTTGACTTTCTAAAAAATTGAAATTATTTTTTGATCACCCTGTATAATCTATGATCTCGATATGACCTACGTATGATAAGGCAGACTTTACCTAATCTTGTAACAAATTTTAAAGTTTAAGGAGTTTATATTGTTAAAATAAAATTAATTTAATTGCACCCTGCATTTTGAAAAAAAATCAAATATCACAAAAACGAATAAAATTAGACACTTGGTACTATTAACAAACTTAAATTATTTTTTTATGTAGAATCTAAAACCGTCATAAAATATAGGGTGTTCCATTTAAAAAATCTAACTTTGATACGTCACACTTTTTTGAGACATCCTGTATAGAGTAAAATAATTTTATACTGTGGTCTTATCCGACCTGTATATGTTCCAGTATTTACTTTTTTAAAAACCAGATGGTTATCCAGCTAAAGACCGTGTCGAATATGGTGGGCCACCCTGTATAATTATAGTTATACGGTGCTGTTACTTCAACTGTATCTAACGTAGACATTAACGGCATCAAAAGGGAAATGTCAAGTATGTAAATTGATTTTGAAGTAATGGCTAAGCAGTCGGCAACTTTAATTAATTTCCAAGTAACACTTACTTCAAAAATAAATAATTTTATATAACATCGGCAACATTGTTGACAAAGAATTTTAATAATAGATTGCATTGTTGACATTTACTTAAAAAAATTTCTAGGTGGTACTTGAGTTGTGGAAAGTGCATTAATTTATTTTTTTCTCGTTAATTTGTATGTAATGTAATAACAATAGAGACATTTTGCACCTCTTATTTTGCAATTCCGTTGTGGTTAACGTTATTCTGAGTCTGCGCAGTAACGCAAACATGATCCGTTATCGTTATTAACCATACCGGACTCCTTTAATTACGGATGAATACCGAAGAGCTTATCGTTATCGTTATCGTTATTGTTAAACTGCGTGGTTGCCGGATTGTAGAATTTTTAATATAAATTATTTAAGAAGATTGACATTTTAATGCCGTATTAATTAAAATATCATTGATACATAGGCTCTAATTAGCGAAAATCCATAGCAGTAAGAAAAATAAAATAGTGTAAAGAAATTAAAACGGACTTGCATTTTTAAGGATGTTTTAATTCAGTAATTAATTTACATGTTACAATCTGGCACACTTGCTTTTTATTCTACTACCAAACCTAACCTTACTTTGTGTTTTGCTTATACTGTATTGTTTACATCTACTTTAAAAAACAAAATCAAGAGAACTATTTGCATATATTTAAATATCAATATATAACTTATGAAGAATAAAAGTAAGTACTGATTTTTCGTAAACTTTAAAATCGGTCAACCACAGGTAAAAATAAGGTTATGTGTCGAAAGCGCAGACGCAAGATAAATTTCTTAAAAGAGGCTGCAAAATCTCTGTCCAAAACTGCTGCCGTAATCGTTATGTTTAATAACGATAACCCTAAGGAGGCCAAAAAACGTCTGTTATTTTAAAAGGTGCAAAATGTCTTTATTGTTGAAAGTACTATGACCTTTTTTACTATATTTATTTTATTTATTTTTTTATTGTAACTTTTTAATTTTTATCTTTTGTTTAATTTTTGTATAATTTTTTTGACTCTTGCCTTTTATGTTTCTTTAATTATTCCCTTTCAGAGAAACGAATGCCATACAATGTTTTAATTTGAAAATTTTCGATGAAAATGTTAAAGCTAGCGTTATTTGATTTTGGTTAATTTACTTGAAAGTTTTCAGAATAAAAACCATGTATAATTATCATCAAATATCTACCTGTCAAGTGGTAATTTTTTAATTTATATATATCTTTAAACTTATTATTTTTTATACCATTTTATTAAAATTGTCATTTTTACAGATAATGCCTAAATTGAACTGTAACAATATTTTTAAATAAACAGAGTGCTTTATAAGAAACAAAGTTTAATTTATTTCTGGGTAAATTAAAAGACCTGAAAAATTTAATTACAATAGTGGTATCCTTTCTCCAATCCTTCCTCATACTCTATGTAGTCTCAACCTTTGAAAGCGAAATTATTTCCACTTTAAAAAGAAAACGTAAACTTTGGTAAAATCTAAGAATAAGAAAATAAATCAGTTTTTCTAAATATGTTTAATATGCTCCTATTCCGATTTGGATCAAATTTGGTCCATTTATTTAAAGTAATAAGGCGCTTATTAAGTCCTATTTAGATTGTAATTATTGGGCCCAGTGGCGTCTCAAAGGGCACCGCAACTTATATTATTTAGAGAAAAAAAGTACGTCGCTGACTTTTTTGACGTTTTTATTTTTTTTAATTATTTAAAAATTAATAATACAACTTTTTAGTCTATTGTATTTTTTTGTATCTACCTTCGTTAAAAGAAAACTGACTTCAACCGTTTTTGAGTTGTTTTATATACGGGGGTATACACGGTCATGCAAACTTGAAACGCACTTGCATGAAAGCAAATGTCAAATGAAGCTTTTGATACACACGATTCTAATGTACCTGTCAGTTCTGAGTCAGTTTTGGCATCTGGTGGCGTGATCAACTTAAACATAAGCGTGATTCAGCGAAAAGGTTTTTTTATTTTTGTCAATGATTTATTACTTTTAACTTTCCAAAAGCATGGATAACCTTGGTACATATCTATAAAATCACGCAATACATCTTCCTGGCGCCAAAGAGCCATTTTGTTAACTCAAAACCAACAATATAACCCCGTAAACAATGCCCCTAAACTGAAACGTTAACTGACTTGTCCTACACATGCACAAGTTTGCACGCCGTGCGCCACCAAAAATCCAACTTGGCCATCGAGTCGCATGCCAAGCCAGATGTGGCAGTGGCGAGCTTTGGCTTTTTGACAGATGTGACAGTTTTGCATGATCGTGTATACCCCGGTTATTTTATGTCAAAAATAACGTTAGCAAGCCATTACGTAACCATCAATTTTAATGTAAATTGGAGTTGGGTTTGTATAGAAAGAATTACTTTAGTAGACTCTATTGATATTTTGACAATTAATAAATAGAGAGTAGTCAAAAATAATCATTAAAATTTATATCGAGAAAACTCTTTCCCTAATTTTTTTTTGCAAAGTCCTGAAGCTTGTCGGGCTTGCCTCATCATACCTTTCGGGACTACCAATACTCC
Source organism: Listronotus bonariensis (assembly GCA_014170235.1). Lineage (NCBI taxonomy): Eukaryota > Metazoa > Arthropoda > Insecta > Coleoptera > Curculionidae > Listronotus > Listronotus bonariensis. Next base: position 95,166 of record JACEGR010002611.1, on the reverse strand, counting down.
AGCTAAAAACCGAAGCAAATTGCACCTGAGTGGAGTCCAAGAGGGAATTTCGGGATTTACTACAGCTCGGCAGATTAATATATAGAGGTTACCTTATACCTGGTTAAGTATCTCTACCAATTATGAGTCCCTTATATAGGGCCGCCCGTCATTGGTAAAGGATCAGATTAGTAAAAAAAATATTCATTAGAAATTTTGGAGTGCGTCAGATTAAGATGGTTAGGTAATTATATGCTAAACAGTGTATATCTCACTAATCTGACAATTTGAGAGTGACGTTAAGAAAGCGGAGGGCTACAAAGTTGTAAAATAATCTTAACATTGTCGAGCGTGACTTTTTTATTTTATTAAAAGAAATAATAATTCAAGGGTAACAAAAAATATATAATCTGACGATTTCAACGAGCCCAAATAAAAACAGTATTTTTTTGAACATATTTAAAAATCTATAGCCGCTTCCCCCACCGATGAAAAGGTATACGTTATATAACATTTTTTTTTTATTATGATCTAAGCTTTGCAACCCAATAGGTCTCTATGATGCTCAAGTAAATCCACATGTAGCATTGTGGGCTCAAGATCGTTTAACTAGGTAAGGTTGCCTCATTACGTCACATATGTACCGCACTGCTGGTTCCTTGGCGCCAACATAGCAAACAAGGATGTCTAGACGGATAATACTATGAGGGCGAAAGAGCGCGATATACAATATTTAAAAATCAGCTAGAATAATCATTGTTAAATAATTTATTAATAGAAAATAAAGAAGTTACGGTAACAACTGGAATTAACAGTATTTAAAAGTATTTCTTTAATATTGACAAAAAACACAAACCACACTTTTAAAAACTTCATTAAATAATGAGCAAAATACATATGTGACGTATGGTCCGCCATGTTGCAAGGTTTACGAGGCAACCTTACCTAGTCAAACGATCTTGTTGTGGGCTCCCCTACTACAACGTGTTATATCATTTTTCAGAATAAAAGCTTTTTACTTTTTTATGTTTTTTTGCTCAATTTGTAAAAATATAGTACTATTGATTTGCCGATATATTTTAAGGGTCAAAATAATTTTTTTACATAAGCATTTAATGATGTAAATCGCAATCAAACAGACAACGAAATTAAAAATACATTTCTCTCAGTCAACCTTCCGTAAAGTAATAAATAGAATAGAATAATTAACCTTTGCCACAAAATGTAGTAATGTGTGTTTAATTTTATTTTTATACATCCCTTTAAAGTTTTCAAAATGACTTATATTTGTAAGCCTATGTCTAACTATGTCTTATAATATCTATTTGCAACTAAAACGCTGTCACTGTAAAAGATGCAAAAGAAAATTTGATTATCTCTAAAACACCTGTTCAAAGTTTTTTTATACAAATTTATAATTTTAATATATATTAGATTTTTTTTAAAAGATGGCATATTTCCTTGCTGCATATATAGCAAGTTCTTTCTTATTCATAATATCATAATAGCCTGTTATCCGAATAGGAACCGCTCTTCACCAGTCTGTTTATCGGTAATAACTGTTTTATATTAAAGATAGTATTTAAACAAAGGTATCACCATAGGGTTGTCAAAAAAACTATAGCCAAAACCATAAATAATTGAAAAAGAAAAATTACCTCGTATATTAGTGTTTTTTTTCTGTAGGCCGTATTAATATATCACAATTTTTTTCTTAATTTTTTTTTATTTTTAGACAATCCACAAAGGCTAAAAGCCTAAATACGAATGCACGGTGGGTGTCTTAAGGTAGGGCTACCTGTGTAAGAATTAATGTTCAAAAAATTATCAAACTTAGCATATTGGTACTTTATAATATGAATATCCACCAGTTAAATTTTCAAAGGTCTACAGAGAACCGGAAAAAGTTAAAAATATTATAAATTTATTGCTTTTTATATTGATCCCTATGGAAAATCCCAGAATTTATTTTACATCACAAAAACTGATATTCAGGAATGAAAGGAACAACGGAAGAAAAAACAATTCTGAACATTTTGGCTAATTAAAATCCGACCTTTAGAGCGTGTGATCGGAGTAACTATTAAATAATTAGGAAAAATATGCTATGTGACTGACAGATGGCAACGCCGCCGAAAGGTTATTATTCGGCCGAAAAAGGTTATCGAATACGGTATATGGGACATAAAAAAATTGATGCCAGTTTAATACGTTTTTGGTTACAAGATCCAATAAGTGATAATAAATATCCGCAATAATTAGAAAACGTGTTTTTATCGAGTTTTTTAAGTGAACAATTCGACGACAATTAATAATCCGATTTATCAATATTTACGTTAGTTGACAGAAATTTTCCATGTTTATCCTTAAATGTATGTGCTACTTGACCTTATTTGACAAATTTGTTATAATTTTTTCAGTGGCTGTTTTGCCTTTTTAATAAAATATTTTTTTTGGTGATATGATAAGGGTGGTCTAGAGATTTTACTAGTAAATAAATATAGCAATTTAAAACCTATAACTTGTTTAAAAATGCTTATGCAGTTGATTTTTGCGTATGATTTCTATTGTTTTTACTCAGCGTTGCAAAATATAAATACTAGATACATTTTGCACCTCTTATTTTGCAATTCCGTTGTGGTTAACGTTATTCTGAGACTGCGCAGTAACGCAAACATGATCCGTTATCGTTATTAACCATACCTGACTCCTTTAATTACGGATGAATACCGAAGAGCTTATCGTTATCGTTATCGTTATTGTTAAACTGCGTGGTTGCCGAATTGTAGAATTTTTAATATCAATCATTTAAGAAGGTTGAAATTTTAATACCGTATTAATTAAAATATCATTGATACATAGCGAATAATTAGCGAAAAATCCATAGCAGTAAGAAAAATAAAATAGTGGTAAGAAATTAAAACAGACTTGCATTTATAAGGATGTTTTAAATCAGTAATTAATTTACATGTTACAATCTGGCACACTTGCTTTTTATTTTACTACCAATCCTAACCTTATTTTTGTGTTTTGCTTTTTTATTTATACTATATTGTTTACATTTTACATCTACTCTAAAAAACAAAATCAACAGAATTGTTTGCAAATATATTAAAATATCAATATATAACTTATGGAGAATAAATTAAGTACTGATTTTTCGTAGACTTTAAAATCGGTGAACCACAGGCAAAAATAAGGTTATTTGTCAAAAGCGCAGACGCAAGATAAATTTCTTAAAAGAGGCTGCAAAATCTCTGTCAAAAACTGCTGCCGTAATCGTTGTTAAATAACGATAACCATAAGGAGGCCAAAAAACGTCTGTTATTTTAAGAGGTGCAAAATGTCTCTACTAAGGTAGTCAAATTACTTTAAGCACTTATTTGACTCTTGTAGTATCGGTAGAACTACCTTAAGCGAGGTAAGAGGAAGTTTGTTAATATGGGACTTAAATACTTGAAGGTTTTGGGGGAGGGAGAAAAGACCATTGCGGGCAGCAGGTTTCACATGTTAGAAACTCTATGGATAAAAGAACAAACCAAGTCGGAAGTAAAAATAGTTTTTATTTAGTAAGCAGATTTTTTTTGCAGTGTGCCTTAAGCAGGGTAAGAGGAAGTTTGTTAACACGGGACTTAAAAACTTGAAGATTTGGGAGGGAAGGAAAAACCTCCGCTGGCAGTAGGTTCCACAGTCTAGAAACTCTAGGGTTAAAAGAACGAACGAAATGGGAAGTTCGAGGCCTGTCCAATTGGACCGTATAGGGATGCATACGTGCGACACCACGAGTTTCTCTGTTGGAAGCTGCAAAAGGAGGGACTGTACTGAATAATTCGTCGGAGCAGAAGCCGTAAAAGTATCTATAAAAAGCTATAGATCTCCCACAGCTCGACGATGGGCAAGAGAAGGAAGTCTTTGAGTAAGTAAAGGATCAATAATAAGACGAATAGCCCTTCTTTGAATGGCATCAAGAATGCTGAGAGTTATAGGGGATGCCATTTCCCAGACATGAAAACAATATTCCAGAGAGGGTCGAATTTGGGACACATACAAAGTGTATAAATTGGAAGGAGAAAAATACTTTTGGCTCGGAAAAGAAATCCAAGCTTTTTTGACGCCGCGGTGGCTATAGATACAATGTGTTTATGCCAGTTAAGGTTATTTTCTAATGTGACGCCCACAAGGTTAAACGGGTCCCCGCTCTGCAAAACCTGGCCACTTATAAGCAAAGGGTGAGTGTTTGATGATTTTTTCCGCAACAGGTAACATGATTGTGTTTTGGATGCATTAAATTGAACGAGATTTTTGGCGCCGCCCCAATCCAATATCAAATTGAGATCCTGTGAAAGAGATATCTGCATCACCCTGCGTTTGCCTTCCAAGTCGGGTTGAAAGATTGGCTTGGGAACTTGAAAAGGGGAGTGAAGGGTACTATCGTCAGCATAACTATGAATGGGATTGGTTGTGGAAGAAAGAAGGTCGTGGATGTGAAGAAGAAACAAAGTTGGTGCCAGTACTAAACCCTGAGGCACTCCAGCATTAATTTCGTGAAAGCTTGAAGAGGGGCCATCAACAATGTCTGATATACGTCGATTAGAAAGATAACTGGAGAGCCAAGAGCAGAGTTTAGTTGGAAGTAAAAGTCGCTTCCTATCTGGACCTCTTGCCATAATGGTAATTAATAGCCATTATATAATAAAATACGTCATTTTTGTGGGAAAAAAATACAAAAAAAATACTACGCGCTGATAATAATGAATAATATTAAAATCTCTATTGTATGCAAAACAAAATATTTTTTTTTAATAAATTAGATTTTTTACTTTATGGTGTTTTGAAGAGAGTACCGTTCTAACGTTTTTAAAATTTTGCTAAAAGCACTACATTTAAATATAAACAGTAAATATTAATAGGAAAATTAATGAAACAGGGATACAAACTGTGATATTATGGATACCACAGAATTACGAAATGGTACTCTTTCTCAATTGTCATCAAATTGGAAATATTATTTCACCGATCTTGCAGGTACTTTATTTTTATCTAAATTTTAGGTGAATTACATTTAAATAATATTATGACTTTTTTTATTGGTTTTTATTAATTTATATGCAGTGTATTAACGGATAAATTTAACTATCTCTATAAATATTTTTATCCTTAATATTTAAAAAAATATATTTTTTAATTTTTGCCTGATCTTCAATGATATAATAAAAATTTCTGATATAGATGGTCGTTTAAACTCACAAAATTATTACTTATAATAATAAAAAATAGAAAAATATAATTTTAAAACTACGTGATTTAAAAGCACGAAAAAGTAATTAAAACAAAAAGTCCAATAATTTTTTTATTATGTATACTAAAAAAATGCGTTTTTCTCCATTATTATTTTTTTTTATACGCACACATTATTAGGTTAAGTTTAAAGGAGGTGGCAGAGTTTCTTTATGAGAAGGGGTTTAGACATAAGCAAGACCGGTGATAGCTTTTGTCAGGGACTTGAGGGTGTGAGAATTACGATTTTGGTTGGCAGTTCTGTTCAAAGTTGGTAGCATTATCAGCTGATGACAGAGTCGTGCCTTGTCGAAGCTTTGTTTGGTAAAAACTGTGGAAATTTGCCATTTTCATTTTGGTTGTATATTTTGCAAGGATTTCCAGTTGTTAATTTTTTGGTAAGTTTAGAGACTTCACATATTATTGGTTCGGACTCGTTTTATTTTAGAGATTTTGATAGTGTTTAGTCGAATAGTTTTCAGTCATTCGTGTTTTTATATACATATGATACAGATGAGTGTCCGCTAATTAATGGTTCACAGAAAAACCACATATTTTTTATGCGAAGATACCCATTTAGGAATTAAACAAACATACCTATATCCAAAAGTTAATGATAAGGAAGATACGGGGTGTTAAAGGGATATAAATATTTTTTATTCATGCATAATTTCTGATATGTTTTAAACATTTTAATAAAACTCGGTATCCAGGAGTTTTTAGATATCAGCTATTTATATCTGAGCAGTTGTAATTATAGCTAATACGATGTTATTGAAGGTACATACTTTCGGGTGCACTCAACAACTAAAACGTGAATACCTTAAAAACGGTTGTCAAGACCGACTCTTACTAAGTATACCTTTTTGTGCAGAAAGCATAGAGAAGCTTACTAGTTTACATACATACAGAGTAGTAACAAAAAATTGGGTAGTTTTAGAGAATTTTAAATAGTGTACCCGTCGCCCTCTAGTCTACACACCAAAATTAATATTCGATCTGAAAAGCTAATGTTTAAAAATCCCTAGATACCGTTTTATTAAGATATGTAAAAGGGGGAACAATTATCGAAATAAATTTACTTTTTCTTTTACCATGACACCCCCCCGTATCTTCCTTATTATTAACTTTTGGATATTAGGTATGTTTGGTTAAATCTTAATATTTGGGCATAAGGAAGCTGCGGTTTTTTGTGTACTATTCATTAGCGGACACCCTGTACACAAAGTTTTCAAAATGATTTTTGACTTACGAAACTATGGAAAGGTTTTGCTCTGCCTCATCGTCCTGTCCATAATTTTTAATTTTCAATATTTAAACCACATTTATGTTTTTGTTTTAAGTTATGCCTATTAAAATAATCCAATAAATTTTGTTTACAACATACAGTTATTTTTGTATTCTCCTCCACTGATCTGCCTAAAATCAAACATGGCCGAAAATGGCCCGACTTGACGTCACAGCCGCGCTACCCAATATGGCGAATGTCGTGACCTTATCTCATCAATCGACTTTGGGAGGTGGGTAAAGATCAGCCCTTTTTTGCCTATCTATATTAAAAATGAGTCTAAAAAATTAGGAATTCTTAAAAACTTTTTTAAATGTCACATTCTGATTTGATATTGTCCCAGAAATTCGAAAATGATAAAATATGTTCCATTCAGTGGCGGCTCGTGGCCAAATATTATAGGTGTTCTGCAATTAAATTACTCAAATAAATGGAATAATATATTCGCGGCGCATTCACCATTTTATCGAATTTAATCCCAAGTCGATATTCAGTTATCAGGTTTCATATTTATGTAGGCTGGGTTTTAACGAAAATGAAAACAAAAAATATTTACGAAAATAAAATTATTAGGAACTTACGTTATTGTTTAAATATGAGATCAATCCGACGATCCTTCTTCGAAGCGAATCGATCAATTACTCTGTCATTAAAGTCTGTGATTTTTGATATAAAGTCTTTTTCAATGGAAAGCATGGCCAATGCAGTTAAATGATCTTGTGAAATGGTATTTCGAAGAAAAGTCTTTATTCGCTTAAGTGTAGAAAAACACCTTTCAGCCTCTGATGTCGACATAGGAGTAGATATTAAAATATCTAGCACATTTTTTGTCTCTTTGAAAATGCTTTCTAAATTATTTTGTTTTAAAAATTTTAAAATTGGTAAACTACCCTCTTTGTCTGCAAAAGTACACATGGAAAGCAAAAAGAGCATTTTTCCTATTACATCCACAAATCCAGTCATTCCGGGAATAAATATCTCTATTGAAATGACGCGTATAAGGTTTTTCTCTGCTAACACAGGTTACTTCAATCACGATGTCCGGTAACGGTCTACCACTAGTTTTTAGTTCAAGTTTCTTTTCATATGAATATTTAAAAAATCGTTTAACGTTCACTAAATTATGCACCACATCCATTGTCTATAAACACTAAACACACAACCGAATACGAATAAAAAATATAAACTTGTCGACTTCCTCACGCGCGATATAAAAAATGTCTAAATAACCTGTAAAGTGCTACCGCGAATGCCGCACAACAATAACCAAAATTTACGTATTTTAGCAGCCAAATTTTGCCCAACGACAAGTGCATTCGGCATAGAGGAAATTAAAACAATCGTTCGGCGCACCGAAATGAGTCGCTCAGTTTAGTCAATGCAATAACGTCGCGAGAGATTGAAAATTATTTAAGATGGTCCACTGCGCAGTAATCTATGATGCGTCGTCACTGGGTGAAGATGCGTGTGCCTACTATACAAGAGTTCTCGGCCGGAAGCTGGTTATTTTAGTTTTGTTTTAATGGATATTTAATATTTTAATTGTAAAATAATGAGTTGAATGTTATGAAAAAATACCAAGCAGCTTAAAAATTCTGGTGGTTCTGCAGCACTGCAGTCTCAGTTTTTATATAAAAATACTTAAAAATCTTCGGTTACTTTAAGTGAAAGAAATTATACAGATGTGTGTCGATGCAGTAGAATATTTTCTGTGGTTTTATACTTACTAAATTTATTTATTTTTAGATCCCAGAACAAATGATTGGTTTTTGATAAGTAACCCGCTACCCTTCCTAGGTTTAGTGGCATCGTATCTGTACTTTGTAAAAATCTGGGGACCCAAATACATGCAAGACAAAAAACCATTCAAATTAAATAGGATTATGCAAATTTATAACATTTTTCAAATTACTTATAACTCATGGATGTTTTATCAGGCAAGAATACTATTTTTAAATTTATTTAGTTTAATTTAGACTAAAGAATACAAGGAGAATATAATATAAGGAACGTATGAAACAAAGTTACCTAAAGAACATGTATATCATGTTTAACCTACACAACTTGTTTCAAAAAAGCTGTTCCAGATTTTTTATTTAAGTTTAAGTTTGCAACATGTTCAATGGTACTGGCAATCATATTCGGATATTAACGATATACAGGGTGTTCATTTAAAAGCTTTCCCTCAAGTTATCTTCGAAGCGAGACAGATTTGAGAAAATCGTCGAAACACGTCAAGATATTTATTGAGGGGAACGTTTTTTACAAAAAAATCGACGGCGCCCCTTTAACCCCTTAACCACCAGGGCCACCACCCCAAAATTCTTAAATGAGAAGGCGGGTCGAGTGATACATCATTTTAAAGCTCCTGACGAGTACTTTATAACCCTAGAATATGAAGTCAATATCTTCACCTATTACAAAATAGCGGTACTTTAAAAATTACCTAAATACCTGATTTGGATGGTCATATTTCGAAACTAATAAAGTTAGATGTACTTAATGTGGTATTTTCTTAAAGCTCATTTAAAGATCTTTTAATGGTAAAATAATATACAGGGTTCTTAAATAAAAAATATGTACTTTTTCTTCTACCTGTATATTACTACCAGTATCACCATTAAAAGACCTTTAAAAGAGCTAAGAAAGCACCAGTAAGGTAAGACTCAGCTCTGTTAGTCTCGGAAATATGGCCATCCAATCAGGCTATTCAGGTACATATTTGCGCACCGCCGATCATGCGATAGGTGAAGATATTGACATTCATATTCTAGGGTTACAAAGCACTCGTCAGGAGCTTTCGATGATGTACCTCGACCGACCTTCACTTAGGACTTCCGGGGTGGCACCTGGTGGTTGGAGTACAAAGGGCGCTGTCCACCTTTAAGGGGTAAAGAGAACGTTCCCAATCCGACCAATAACAAACGTTCCTCTCGATAATATCTTGGCGTGTTTCGGCGATTTGCTCAAATCTGTCTCGTTTCCTGAAGCTAACTTGAGTGAAGCTTCCTCAAAATGAACACCCTGTATATCGGGTATAAAAAATATATATCAAATATGTTGATATTTTTATTTTCAAGGATAATACGTAAATGTTAACGGTTATTATTAAGAATGAAAACATGTTATTTATTAAAAACAAATAATTTGATAAAATTATAGGCCAACATTAATATGGGTAGATAAGAACTCAAAATAAAAAATTTCAGTAATTGTATAAAAAGTTGTGGAAACCTCAAATTTGACGGAAATTTGGTATACGGAGCTTTTGAAATATTTTTTTGCATATTGTAGAACTTACACAACCTATATGTGTATAAAATAACACTCGACATGTAATACTGCTATTAAATGTTTAGTAAATTTGCAAATATTATTCACACATTCAACGTACAGCATTGTAAATTCACAAAATATTTTTTAGTGTAGCTTAAAAATATATACAGTGATAGAAAACAAAGTAAATTGTCGCAGTGAATTTAAAAAATATAATAACATTTTATTTTCAGTTTGCGCTTATGTGGAGTAACTACAACTGGCATTGTCAACCATTAGATAAATCTAACTCACCAACTGTATTAAGGGTAGGTACTAGATTTTAGTTTTCGGTAATTTTCTAGAACGGCAACGCGGCAACTCCGATTTTTGACTTAATTTGGTATACAGGGGTTTATTGAGACGCTGATCATAAATCTGAATTTTTATGCGAAAACGTTTCATACTTGAAATATCCATCATCAAACTTGATATTTGACATTAATTTTACTATATTTTCCCTTCTTTTGGACACAATTCTTTATCCTTTGAGCCTAATTTTAACCAACTTCCAGCTATTCGATTTCTTTGAAACTTTGCACACGTATTAAGGACCCATGACAATGCAATAATCTGCAAACAGTATCCCTTTATCTTTTTTAGATCGCCAGGAAAAAAATTCCATTATATTATAAAAACAACACCTAGGATGCCATCTGTTGGCAACATTTCAAACTTTGCTATTAAATGAAGAAGAAATTTTTTAGTTTTTACACAATTTGGTTAGTTGCACCATTGGTGTTCAATTTTTATGAACAATAAAAATTAATAAGTTCTTTACACAATTGGGTTAGTTGCACCATTGGTGTTCAATTTTTATGAATCAATAACAGTTAATAAATGCCGTTAACACGCTTTTATTAACTTGGGTTGTAACTATCTGGCTATGTAACGGAATCTTTGAGCCTAATTTTAACCAACTTCCAGCTATTCGATTTCTTTGAAACTTTGCAACGTATTAAGGAAACATGACAATGCAATAATCTGCAAAAAGTATCCCGTTATCTTTTTTGGATCGCCAGGAAAAAAATTCCATTATATTATAAAAATAAAACCTAGGTTGCCATATGTTGGCAACATTTCAAACTTTGCTATTAAATGAAGAAGAAATTTTTAGTGGGTTGCAATATATTGGCAACGGTCCAAACATTGCCTGGATTGCCATCTGTTGGCAAATTTCAAACTTTGCTACTTAATGAAGAAGAAATTTTTAGTGAGTTGCAATCTGTTGGAAAAAATTTTAAAATTTGCCACTCTTGTTCATTAAAAAATTTTTCGCCATTTTGTCAAGAGTAGCAGAAACTAAAAATGAAAAATAATTAATAGTTTAAAAAAACTAAAAAAACACGCTTTTATATGCAACCGAACTAAAAATTAAGAAAATAATTTTTCATTAAAAAAAATATTGTCATTTCATAGTAAAAAGCGTGGGGTGATAAATATATTAAATGTTATAATTATTATATTTGCAAATATCTATGATGGAAAAGTTATGAAAAAATAGTAAAATGCACCCCACGCTTTTTACTGTGAAATGACAATATTTTTTTAATGAAAAATTATTTTCGTTAAAAAACTTTCTAAAAAAATAAAGAATTATTGCAAGTTGCCTTATTAAGCTCGGGAATTATTAATACCGGCCTTATTTAAATAGTGCTTGTACCCAATATTTAGAGTTATTGCAAATCATGTTGACAGTACCATTAACCTAAAAAAGGGGAAAAAATTTAGTAGTTTTTCTTTATTGTTTTGTGTTGTAGGGTTTTGTTTTACACAATTAAATAAATACATTTGAAAAAGCAAGGTTTTAATCATTTTTACTTCTAAAAACTTTTCGATTCTGTGTTCGGCAGCCGTTTGGTTTACACGAACAGATCCGGAAGTTAAAATAAGACCAAAATAGGCACGACTTAAAACCGACATAAATAAAGCCGGGCACTATACTTATTAAGGGAGTCCTTATCCTACCATGCATCTGCGCAAGCTCAGATGTCAAAATAAGGCCGGTATTATTAGTGCCTGGCCTTATTTTACTGTGCACACTACATATCTCTAAAATGCTTTGAAGTCGAAGCTCCTCATTTTATAGGTAAATAAAGCTTTATGTGCATGATAATATTTGAATTTTTTTCGCAGGATGTATGGGTCATATATTTGTATTTCATAAACAAACTGACGGATTTTTTGATACAATTTTCTTCGTTTTACGAAAAAGGACAAACAAATCAGCTTTTTGCACGTTTTTCATCATACCTCTTTGGCTTTCATTACTTGGTAAGGTCTACAACTGTTTTATTTGTCTAATTAGGTACTGTTATACATAGAAAGTGTTTTTTGTATTTTTAGGACGATAGCTAAATATTTTCCAGGAGGTCATTCATCATTTCCAGGACTCCCAAATACTTTTGTCCATATTATATTATATGGATATTATTTTTTAGCTTCGTTGGGTCCAGAAATCCAAAAGTACTTGTGGTGGAAAAAGTACATCACCCAAATACAACTTGTGAGTATAAATCAACATGAAGTAGTTTCTAGATTGTGGAACCTGCTTTGCCCAAGGAGGTCTTCTTCCCCCCAAATCTTCAAGTATTTAAGTCCCGTGTTAACAAACTTCCTCTTACCTTGCTTTAGACACCCACGGTACGTTAGTATTTAGGCTTTCAGCCTTCGTGGATTGTCCAAAGATAAAAAAAATCTAGCAACCAGTGGCGTAACAAAGAACCTCTCACAGTGGATTTTTTTTAATTTTTAACGATTCGCTATGGATTGTACTTTTGAAAATTATTATCAAAAATTGGAGAATACTCTTCCCAACATATCTTTAAAACGATTTTGACGTGACAACGTCTTAAAATTCGATGGACCCGGCTGCACGCACCAAAAAACATGACTCATGTGCCGTTACCTCGCGCGTTCCATTTAACGCTTGAAGTGCAAGCGAGAGCGCGGAACGAGCGACAAAGAGGCACAATCTTCGGCGTCAATCGACATCTGTTTCTCTCCTACTTGAGTGAGCGTGCAGTGAAAAGTGAATGTGGTGTCAATTGTTTATAGCAACGATAATTGCGGCGATAAAGGTAATCATTCTTTCGACGTTGTCACGTTCAACTATCGTCAGTAAACCGACTTTGCAGACAACCGATTTTGTACTTTTCAGCGTAATATATTTTTTTAATATACAAATTGTCTTCAAAAAATGCTCTCATAAATTATAGGGTTTAAAATAAATACCGGCTGCTGCTCCGTCGAGGCGGACATAGGGAATCCCATGTAAATTTTGAAATAGTCAAATATTGGCTCCCCTAATTATTTTAGAAAAAAATGCTATTAGGATTAACACAGTAAGTTCCACCCAAAATGAAAATTTGAGCATTTTTCAACCAACCAGTAAAGAGTAAACTGCTTAATACTTCTGCAACGTAGTATCTCATTATGCACCCTGTACTCTAGAAATCAACAATAAAAACACCATATCGATTTATCAGTGACAATTTAGATCATTAATTTATAATGTCATTTCCAAAACTGAACAATTTTATACGGGAATTTCAAAAATAATCCTCGCATTTCATTTTAGTTTACAGCTAATTTCAACACATGCACTCACAGTTACGCAAGACAATAAAACAAATTTTTCTACATTTAGAAATCAATTTATGACGAAAATTTCAGGATTTAAACAAATGCTCCATTAACTGCCAGACAATAACCCAAACGATTATAAAACTCATTTCTTACGTTGGCTAGTTGGTACATCGATATTCTGGCACATTCAGCGGAAATAGCATTCCTTAGCTGGACTAAATTTTCATATTTTTTATTGGTAACTTAGTTTATAAATGTCCCCATAGAAAAAAATCGTTTGGCGAAAGATCACGTCGATTTTCTTTTACATTTGCAATTATTGATTACTGTGCCTGTAGTTTCAAATTTTTTATCATCCGTTCTATTGTCCATTTAGTTCGTATTGGCCTATAGGGAAAATAGGCTGCAAACATGTCCGCTACTCTTCGATAACTATTTCCCTGGTAAAACCATTTTATAATAGTGATTTTTTCTTGATTTAAGTAGTTCATTATTTAAAAATGATGTGACATTGATCTGACAACTTGAGAGTAAGAGGTTAAATAGTTTTTCTAGTATTTTATTATAAACTTCTAATAATACAAGGCGCGTAAGAAGATAGGAGATTCGTAACTTATTTTAGCATTTATCTCTTAGCTGGCAGACTAAGAAGAGCTGGAATTTGTACACTGGGTACAACTTTTTGTGCTCTTTAAAAAATCCTAATTATATTTTCTTCTAAAATAATTAGGGAGCCAATATTGGACCACTTCAAAATTTACATGGGGATTCCCTATGTCCCGCTCGACGGAGCAACACCCGGTATAGAATCTAACTTAATATCTAAGTCCCAAACTCGATGATTTTGGAGATACAGGGTGTCAAAAGTTTAGCCTAGTTTTGTTTTTATACATAAATTTGATAATAATAGGTATATTGTCACAATTTTCCGCTAGAGTGTTTTTTTGTGAGAAAAACTGAAATTCGCTCTCATTTTTATTGTAAAATTTAGAAAACGCCCTTGCAGGTATTTAAAATAAAGGTAATTTTCTAGAAAATGGGAGCAACTCCGATTTTGACAAAATTTGGTATACGGGGGTTTTTGGGGCGCTGATCACGAATCTGAAAAAATTATTTGGCGGAAACGTTTCGTTCTCGAGATATCCATCATCAAAGTTGATATTTGAACTAACCTTATTTTCACTATATTCCCCCTTCTTTTTGCACACAATTCTTGATTTAAAGCTAAAGTGTCACACAATATTTGATTTTCACCTTTTTAAAACCCCGTTTTCTACATTTTTACATTATTTTTGAATTAAATTGCGTGGCTTTTCTTTGATAATCCGGCAACCATACATACACATAGGGCTTCATGGCAAGCTGGGATTAAAATGATTCAAAGTATAGCTATGCAGTTTAATGCAAAAATAATGTAAAGAAGCGATGGAAAAACAGGGGTTTAAAGGTGAAATCAAATATTGTGCGATACTTCTGGCTTTAAATCAGGAGTATTGTGCACAGAGCAATATAATGAAGAGGTAAAGCTTGGTTAGTTGGGCACGATGATGGACGACGACGGCGTCTCCGCTCGAACCGGTTAGGTGATCGTCGCCCAAGCCCGTACCTAAGTTCGGTCAAATCGGAGTTGTCCATTTTCTAGAAAAATTACCAAATAAAATGTATTTTTAAACCACTCTGTATTTAACTTTTAGACAAAAATTAATATTTTCTACATAGTTTACCTAAAAATGATAAATAATACATGATAAAAGTATATTTGATCAGCCATTTTTGAGATATCTGGATTTAAAAAATCATGTCTTTATGTTGAGGTCTAAGCTATACAGGGTGTTTCAGAATATTCTGCTGATGCTTAAGGGTCTGAATCATTAGATGATCTTAAGAAGAAATTTTTAAATAAACCATTGTTCTGTTTTTGTGGTACAGAGGAGTAATTAAACCTTTTTTTTTAAATTTCACCACCCCGTATTCTAAAAGTTGCATCATTTATATCTAAAAGTTACATCAATTAGGAAATAGGCTTATTTAAACTTTTCTTCTTTAAATCCTCAAGGATTCACACGCTCAAAATCAGTATCGATATTCTAAACACTCTGTGTTAGACGAAAGGGCCGGCGTTGAAGGTGTTACAAATTACCGGGGCCCGGACTAAAAGGAGGGAGCCCGGGCGGGGCAAGACAAAAACGTAAAATATAATAGTGGAGGATGAAGCGGGTTTAAAAATAAACAGGACTTTTTTGGTCGCGAATTTTTTTGGGTAAGATTAGAAATTGTTGTTTATACTTTCAGTATTAGGGGGCGCGTCCCCTTTTCTTGAACCAGGGCCTGAAATGGCTCTCGGAGGCCATGGCCACACAGAAAGTTGTTTTTTTATATCCAGGTGTCTCAAAAACGACTGTTCAAATCCAGTTTTACTCTGCTTTTCCTTAAGCCAGAGAAATATAGGACGCTGAAAATGTTTGTTGTATTGCTAATTCGTAACATCCGGTCTTTAAATAATTTAACTAATTAAAAGCATTTTTTAGGTTCAATTCTGCGTGATTATTATTTCATCAAGGTCAACTCTTCATATTCGATTGTGATTATCCTAAGCTGAGTGCACTAATGTGTATACCAAACGCCGTTCTCTTTCTCTACCTGTTCACTGATTTCTATATAAAATCATACAAAAGAAAATCATCTTTAGAACAACGCACAAAAAAAGTTATAAAAACTGCGAAAAAATATTTACAGACACAAGAAAACTGTCACAATAATAATATACGGCTTGGAACACTGGTTAAGCAAAAGGGTATTGGATATCAGACGAGGTAAAGCGACAACAAAGGATAACTAATCGTCATCCGATGCGAAATGTTTACATGCGGGTATTTACGTTAGACTGTTTCTTTTCCTTACATTGCCTATAAACGACTTCATTTGGCTAATTTTGTACATGGATAACTTATCCACCACTATTTTAGCTAGACCCAAATAATACCATACAGTTTGTAATACTGAAACCACCCATATAACATTTTTTGCCGGCAAGGCATTGGCAAAAAGGTATCAAAAGACATCAAAATGGGCAATTGGCCGTTATTGGGCCACGTGTTGCAGAAAATGTGATGGCATCCATCATTAATAAGTTATGATGAAAAAAATGCGTTTAGGATGATGGCATCCATCATTAATAAGTTAAGCTGAAAAAATGCATTTAGGATGATGGCATCCATCATTAAAAAGGTTTTGGCAAAAATATGCCTTTTAGATGATGGCATTACATTATTTTTTCCTAATGACAATAAAATGCATTTTTTACCGTCCAGGGAGCTAAAATGTGCATAAATAATGCACATGCATAATGTGTGTTTATGTACAGGGTGTCCCATATAAAATTAAATACTATAATTTTGGAAAAACCATAACAGATACAATAAAAATTCTAAAAAATTCATTTCACTGAACAACTTCTGCATTTAACTTTTTCTTGTATCTCTTATGGTTTTTCCAAAATTATAATATTTAATTTTATATGTGACACCCTGTACATAAACACACATTATGCATGTGCATTATTTATGCACATTTTAGTTCCCTGGACGATAAAAAATGCATTTTATTGTCATTAGGAAAAAATAATGTAATGTCATCATCTAAAGGCATATTTTGCCAAAACCTTTAATGATGGATGCCATCATCCTAAATGCATTTTTTCAGCATAACTTATTAATGATGGATGCCATATCTAAACGCATTTTCATGCATAACTACTGATGGATCCATCATATACGGCCAATAATGCAACCATATTTGATGTCTTTTGATACCTTTTGCCAATGCCTTGCCGGCAAAATGTTACTATGTTTAATTTCATATGAATGTCCGGAAAGGTGAGGACAAAAATGAAATAAGAATTAAAAAAACGTATTTCAATTCAGTGCCAAATTTAACCATACGCAAACATAGGCAGTTTTTTCGTCTTCGACGCTGTATATAAAAATGTTTGATGAAACCTCCACCCCATTCTCTGCCTATGGGCCGAAGAAGCGTAAATCCGGCGCTGTTTCAATTATAACTTTGGAACTGCTGCCACAGTATCAATGATTTTTGAGCAACTAAATAACCTTATAAACTAAACGTCAATTCTAAAACGGCCAGACAGGCATCACTTCTGTCTCACTTTGAATTATACTCCTTTTTGTTGCTTGTACACTATTTAAACGACGTGTTTACGGTCATATTCATCAAGCTCCCACCTAACTTTATCAGACTAATAGCAGGTAATGCCAATGCTTTTGGCAGTATGGGGTTATTTAGTTGCCAAATATTATTGGTACAATTTTAAAATTATAATTGAAATAAGTTTTTTTAATTCTAACTTTGAAGGTGTATATTATTAAATTTATACCTACTACAAAAATATCACCTTACATATACAGTGGCAGCTAAAGTTAGACACACAGATAGACCAGAGGCTAGTTGCGCCACTGTGAGTGGCAGCATTTAGCTCATGAGTGGCAGTTGGGGAAATAATGAACAAAAATTAAATTGAATATTAAAAGCTAAGGTAAGTTTGTATAATATTTAAAAAGTGATATTTGTGAAGTTATTTTTCATTTCAACCACAGAATACAGAAAATGTGTCAAACTAGTTACGGTGGCCACTGTAATTTTGTATCTATCTATCTATCTGATTGTTCTATTTTCTTTTACATAATTTTATAATTATAGCAATTCAATACAGGGTGGCCCACCATATTCGACACGGTCTGTAGCTGGATAACCATGGGGTTTTAAAAAAGTAAATACTGGAACATATACAGGTCGGATAAGACCACAGTATAAAATTATTTTAGTCTATACAGGGTGTCTCAAAAAGTGTGACGTATCAAAGTTATATTTTTTTTAAATGGAACACCCTATATTTTATGACGGTTTTAGATTCTACTTTAAAAAATAACTCAAGTTTGTTTATAGTACAAAGTGTCTAATTTTATTCGTTTTTGTGATATTTGATTTTTTGAAAAATGCAGAGGGTAAAATTAAATTGATTCTTACTTTTAACACTTTAAACTTTAAAATGTGTAACAAGATTAGAAAAAGTCTGCCATATCATACGTAGGTCAAATCAAGATCAAATATTGTACAGGGTGATCAAAAAATAATTTCAATTTTTCAGAAAATCAAATAGCCATATCTCTCTTATTTTAAATGGAACACCCTGTATTTTTTTACGTCACATGATGACAAATAAAATACTCTTTCAAATGGTGTATAGGTTGCCTATACCTATCTTTTGTGCTTTTAGTAAAATCTGTTTTTACAAATTTTTAGTCCAAATGTTTATTTAAATTAAAGTTGGCTGTGACATAGCAGCCATTAATATTTTTCTTAAGAAAATAACAACGACCATTTATTGATTACTAGTGTTTTAGTCAGTTTAAAGAAATTTCAATGATTTTAAATAAAAACCCTTCTTCTACAACCACAAGATGATATAATACTGGTAGGATGTGAAAAAATGGTTTACTTTAGTCTAGAGTTAATCCTGAAAAATATTCCAGGAGAAACCATCTGATAACCTTAATAGTTGCTTTAAAAAATTTGACACAGTGATTATGGATAATGGAAAAAACGAGTTATAGGTCACAGAATGTCGTCATAACTGACCAGAGGCGTTATTAGGATTGTTTAAAAACACAAGTTTTATCATTACCACATTCAGCTGAAATAAGTGTTATTGGAAGTAGCATTATAAGCAACTAATGAAT
Source organism: Listronotus bonariensis (assembly GCA_014170235.1). Lineage (NCBI taxonomy): Eukaryota > Metazoa > Arthropoda > Insecta > Coleoptera > Curculionidae > Listronotus > Listronotus bonariensis. The sequence continues at coordinate 75,963 of JACEGR010002611.1, read as the reverse complement.
TTTTTTCTGTGAATTTTAAAAATAGTGGCAGATAATACAAAATCTTTTAATTTTGTGCTTTTTTCCAACAAATTTACATTTTGCAATAACGGCTTAGTAAATAGGCATAGCTATATCACAGCCTACTTACATTTAAATAGACATTTGGAATAAAAATATGTTAAAACGGAATTTACTTAAAAAGTATAAAAGATAGGTATAGGCAACCTATACACCATTTGAAAGAGCATTTGGTTTGTCATCATGTGGTGTAAAAAATACAGGGTGTTCCATTTAAAATAAGAGATATTGCTATTTGACTTTCTAAAAAATTGAAATTATTTTTTGATCACCCTGTATAATCTATGATCTCGATATGACCTACGTATGATAAGGCAGACTTTTCCTAATCTTGTAACAAATTTTAAAGTTTAAGGAGTTTATATTGTTAAAATAAAATTAATTTAATTGCACCCTGCATTTTGAAAAAAATCAAATATCACAAAAACGAATAAAATTAGACACTTGGTACTATTAACAAACTTAAATTATTTTTTTATGTAGAATCTAAAACCGTCATAAAATATAGGGTGTTCCATTTAAAAAATATAACTTTGATACGTCACACTTTTTGAGACATCCTGTATAGAGTAAAATAATTTTATACTGTGGCCTTATCCGACCTGTATATGTTTCAGTATTTACTTTGTAAAAACTCCATGGTTATCCAGCTACAGACCGTGTCGAATATGGTGGGCCACCTGTATGTCTCAAACTAGTGCATCATTTTAATTTTAGCTGGGTAGAGATATTTTTTTCCATTTTTGAGTCAACCCCAACATTGTTAAATAATAAATAAAATAGTATTATTTTTTTTTGCAGTTGTTGATTATTGTCTATAAAGTTTCTTTAACCTGTTAATTATTTTACTCTTCTGTCTCAGTTTTATAGGTTTATATTTATTTGTAGTCCTCTAAGTTTATTATTTAATAAGATATACCTGAAAGTGTAATGTTTTGCTTTTTTTTTGTGGTTTATAATGAAATTATACAGGGAGTTATAAATTCGATGCATTAGCATTACTAAATCTCGGTAATTATAAGAGTAGAGAAGTTAATAGCAATACAGTTGCGCATCCTAACGTTGAATAATTAAGCGAAGAGAAATTTAAAATTCCATTACATTCGGAGATATAGAGAAAAATCAATTATCCATTTTATTTTAAGGCCTGTTAGTGATTATTATGAAAAACCAATAGCAATCAGCTTCATTTTAAATACTGACCATGATGGTAGCTAAAAAAGGAAACGTCTTATAAAAGAGTGCCTTAAGAAAGTGCTATTGGTTTTTCAAAATAATTAGCTAACAGGGCCCTAAGAAATAAATTTATAATTGAATTTTTAGTTTTTTTCTCGGATATTCTCCTAGTGCTTTGTACTGCTGTAACGCGATAGAAAAGAAATTTCCTAAAATGTCCATATGATTGACATTGCATGGAAAGGAATCTCTTTTCTATTGCGTTACAGAATGCAAGTTCTGGATTTTTTTGCATCTCTTTGCCCATTATTCAGCATTAAGATGCGCAACTTCTGTCTTAATTTAACCAACTCTTATCTCTACAATTCCCGAGATAATGCATGTAGAATTTGTAACACCTCTGTATATAGAAATTCTTTTCATTTAAAAAATCCAAAGAGAATACATACTATTTTTTTGTATATTTCAATTGTATTAAAAACATGTTTGTAAGTAGTTTTATTGCTCCCCAATGTATTTAATTCCCATTACCAGACACCTTTACAACTTTTATTGTGTTTTTTTTAAGGTGGTTTATTAATTTATACAGCTTAAACAGCCAATTTAGCAAAATATATGCTGACTAAGGTAACATAAAAAAGAGGAAAACGCATATCATAAAAGCAACAGAGCATATTTGAACTCTCCCGCTATTAAATACTCAACAAATGCCACTGCAATGTTAAAACTCATATTATCAACATTTCCATAATTAACATAATTGATATGTAACGCAAGTCCTCATAATTGACCAATAAAATCTAAATTAAAAATAAACAGGATTCATCTTCGCCAATGCTGACCTATCCTATAGTACATTCACTCCATAGGTACTCTTTTAATAACATTAACTTTTTTTGTAACTTTTACACTTTGATTTTAAAAAAATACATAATAAAGATATATCGAACTCAGACTACTATTCAAATATCTAAGCAAAGCAAAAAAATGATGTTTTCCCTGGAATTGCATTAACTCACTCACTAAGAGACAGGAGAAAATAAAAAAATTTAAGAGGTAAGGAGGCAACAAGGATTGCAAAAAATCTTGAGCATGCGACGTTAAACACATACATCTCCCACCTAATAAATACTTATAGATTATTAGAAAGTACTCTGCTTTATCTAACATTATCTAAGTTCATATTAGATCCGCCATATTCTATATTGGTAACAAGAATATCACGCTGTCTAAAAAGACAGACAGGTTTCAATCCTAAACCGGGGTAAGGGTATACGGTCATGCAAAACTGTCACATCTGTCAAAAAGCCAAAGCTCGCGCGCAAATTTGACCGTGTGTATTAAAAAACTGCCACATCTGGCTTGGCATGCGACTCGATGTCCGAGTTTGATTTTAGTGGCGCGCGTCGTGCAAACTTGTGCATGTGTAGGACACGTCAGTTAACGTTTCAGTTTAGGAACGTCGTTTACGGGGTTATATTGTTGGTTTTGAGTTAACAAAATGGCTCTTTGGCGCCAGGAAGATGTATTGCGTGATTTTATAGATATGTACCAAGGTTATCCATGCTTTTGGAAAGTTAAAAGTAATGAATACATTGACAAAAATAAAAAAATCTTTTCGCTGAATTACGCTTATGTTCAAGTTGATCACACCACCAGCTGCCAAAACTGACGCTGAACTGACAGGTACATCTGAATCGTGTGTATCAAAAGCTTCATTTGACATTTGCTTTCATGCAAGTGCGCTTCAGGTTTACATGACCGTGTATACCCCGTTATCATGGAGCACCTGGCCCGAAGTTAAAAAGTTACATGTTATACACGTGTAGATGTTGGGTGTTCAGAAATTTTGCATTGAATTTTAAAATGGCGTGTTCGTACCTCGAAAATATGCCCTAGTTCTCTATATAAACATAGGTCCGAAAAGCACTTTCACTAGGATGTTAGATGTTAAAATTTCATTATTTACAGCCGCTTCAGTAATTTAATTAATATTTGGTTTAAAAGCAGCAACAAGAAATTTCTTTTATCCACCATATTTGTATGGCTATTTTTCAATCTGGCTCCAAGTCTAAGAATGGTACGCCACTGTTTTTTCCTAAACTAAGATTCTTTTAAAAACCCCCATTGAATTTGGAACAAATTTGATCTCCTGAAGTTTTTTAAACGATGAATAGGTTTCAAAGAAAAATTAACTTCGATGCTTGACGAATTTGTTAATGAAAACTTCACAAAAATAATAATTAAAAATTTCAGGGTTTTAATGTAAAACATTTTTGTCATTATTTTCGTAAATATGCATTAAAGTGTTTTTTTTTGTTTGTTTGAAATCTATTCATCGTTCGTTAAAAAGTCAAAAAATTTGTTCGAAATTTAATGGGAATTGAAAAATTATTTTTATATTAAGGAAAGCAGAGGCGCACCATTTTTTTTTTTTAAAATAGTCCATACAAATAGTGTACACGGACGTCACTGGTTTTTTAATATATTTTTCATAAAAGGAATGTCGATTGCTGCTGTTAAGCAATGTACAAAATACCAATTAAATATTCAAAGTGGTTTAAAAATTGTGACAAAAAATGTTTTTTTTTTTCTTAGAAATTTAACACCCTGTAAAACTTTGCCCTAACTAATGCCGGTCACACACGCTCACGTTTACCAGAGAGGCCAACCTGAACAGGTGTTTGAATGCCTAAAGGCCTCTCCGACATATCGGATCACATAAAAGCTACAAACATGCAGTTGCGCCTGGACCGTAGTGTATGTAGCAAACATAAAACATTAAATTAAAATTTTAAGTTGTGTTTGATTTTTGTGATCAGAAAAATATACTTAACTCCTGCAAACTGGCTTATGTACATTTGCCTGTATATTAAGTATGGCGAGATCAGATTTTTAACAAACGATATTTTAACCAAAAACCTGTTTTTATTTAAATCACATTAATAAATACCTTTAAAATTTACCAGTTCTAAAAAGCCGAACCTAGCCTTTTTTTTCTTATCGATTAAACTCTTTGCAGAGCAACGTTGAGCCAGCCTCGCAGATCGTCTCTCTGGATGCCGTCCGTCTGGTCTGTATTGCCTTGTGCGTTTTCTAAATTGTTTGTCGTCGCTCGGTTTTCCATTAAGAACTACTCCGTTTTTGTGTTGATTGGTACCATTTTCGTGACATGCTTGAATCTAAAACATAAATAAATATTATACACACGTATAATTTTAAAAACTAATAATGTCAAAATTTAATCCAGGTATAATATTAATTATAAACAGGTAAAGTTTGTAACTTTGATTGTTTCTTTGTAAGGGCTAATTTTCGGAAATACTGCATCGATCATGAAAATTCTTTTACATTCAGGAATGCTATAGGATATATTTTACTATGATCAAACATAAAATTTAGGGAATACGTATAATTAACGCCCAACAAAGTGGGCACTGGTCGGCTAGTATCTAATATACAGGGTGTCCGGAAAATGTGGAAATCCCTCGCACACGTATGGAACTGATAAAAATAACACGACAAGTTCCTATAAAAATTTTCCGTTTAAGCCCCCTGCGGAGATATGATCCCCTAAAGGGGCAGCTAGAAATCGATTTTTCGTGAATAACTTTTAAAGAACGCTCTGTATAATTTGATAATATTTTTAGTACGATGCATACTAGTAAAAAGACCTCTTAAAATAGTGCCCTTGAAACTTATGTCGCTTCTTTAGTTTGCCAGGGACGGACTAGTTTTCGCACATTATTGATAATATTTTTACGCCCTGTATGGTGAAGACACAAAAAATATGTTTTTGGGTAGTTTAAACCTTTTGCTAAAAAAAGGTACTCTTGTTTGACATCGATAAAATGAGCCGTTTTCGAGTAAAAAATTATTTTAACAATAAGAGTTTATGACTTGTTTAATAACTACAATACTTTATTTTCGATGTAATTTGTAATTTATGATTCGAGTATTGAATATCCTCTTATTAAACAAAAATAAACTCTTATTGTTAAAATAATTTTTTACTCGAAAACGGCTCATCTTATCGATGTCAAACAAGAGTACCTTTTTTTTAGCAAAAGGTTTAAACTACCCAAAAACATATTTTTTGTGTCTTCACCATACAGGGCGTAAAAAATATTATCAATAATGTGCGAAAACTAGTCCGTCCCTGGCAAACTAAAGAAGCGACATAAGTTTCAAGGGCACTATTTTAAGAGGTCTTTACTAGTATGCATCGTACTAAAATATTATCAAATTATACAGAGCGCTTTAAAGTTATTCACGAAAAATCGATTTCTAGCTGCCCCTTTAGGGGATCATATCTCCACAGGGGGCTTAAACGGAAAAATTTTATAGGAACTTGTCGTGTTATTTTCATCTGTTCCATACGTGTGCGAGAGATTTCCCACATTTTCCCGGACACCCTGTAAATATTAATAATATTATTTGCTATGGAGCTAAGATTTAAACATTTATTCAAATTACTTAAGAAAAGTAGGGTTTGTTTTTTTTTTATAAAAAAGGATTTTTATTATTGTGCAGAAAATGTTATTTTTATTGGTAATTAATTTTATCTTATAAATGATTCTTTACTGGATTTTCTTTCAAACTGTAGATAAGGTACGAATAATGGTTGCATGCTCTACTACGATTTTAGAGCAAAATTTGCAAGAAATACAAACCAGCTGCACGCAAAAACATGACTCTGCGGCGATTATCTCAACTCTGCGACGTTCTCATTTAAGCCCTTGAACTGCAAGCGAGAGCGCGGGATAGGCTGAGCGACAAAGAGGCACAATCGGCCTCCCGCGTTCGGCAGCGTTCGACGTCTGTTTCTCTCCAACTTGAGTGAGCGGTCCGCGTGAACAGCTGCTATACAATAATACATTAACATGCTTTTCGTCAAGTATGAAGTGCAGTAATAAGTGAATGTGGTGTCAATAGCAACCATTCCATTAGTTGGAACAGATGAAAATAACACGACAAGTTCCTATAAAATTTTTCCGTTTAAGCCCCCCTGCGGAGATATGATCCCCTAAAGGGGGCAGCTAGAAATCGATTTTTCGTGAATAACTTTTAAAGCGCTCTGTATAATTTGATAATATTTTAGTACGATGCATACTAGTAAAGACCTCTTAAAATAGTGCCCTTGAAACTTATGTCGCTTCTTTAGTTTGCCAGGGACGGACTAGTTTTTCGCACATTATTGATAATATTTTTTACGCCCTGTATGGTGAAGACACAAAAAATATGTTTTGGGTAGTTTAAACCTTTTGCTAAAAAAAGGTACTCTTGTTTGACATCGATAAAATGAGCCGTTTTCGAGTAAAAAATTATTTTAACAATAAGAGTTTATTTTTTGTTTAATAATACAATATTTTATTTTCGATGTAATTTGTAATTTTGATTCAGTATTGAAGTCCTCTCGTAGCAGGTCAGGAATTTGTTGCGAAATGTTGTTAGGGAGATTGCTAAGTACATATCTGGGTACGAAAAAATTACCACCTTTCAGAACTTGTCAACTTTCACGTCGGTGACACATTCATTCTTTACTTCGATATTAACTTAACGTTATCTTGCTGTTATATTTAATTTGCAGCACAATATTTATATTTTAAAAAATCAATAAATATTATGCTGCTTGTCAATGGAAACCGATAAGAGCTGCATAAATAATATATCCGTATTCGTTGCCAGACACCGGAGCTGTTTTTATATTTCCATTTTTAGTTAAATATTTATGTATATTTAAGTCACTGCAGATGATTGAAATCACTGTTTAAAATCACGGTGATTTAGAAATCACTGTCGCCGTTTCACCGGTTACCGAGAAATCACCGTATTTCCCAACACTAATAATAATTTTAAGATAATAGATTTTGACACACCATCGAATTTGAGACACCATGTGCCCGGAAGACACTTATGACACCTACCTTTAATGTATTTAAGTTATTTAGAAAACAGCGTGTAGTGTCATAATTTTATGTAAGGGATATTAGTTCATAAAGGCTAATTGTTAACAGACGATATTTATTTTACATAATATAAAAAAAAATAGATTTATAAAAGTTTTTGATTACCTCAGTAGCTACCCCATTTTGTGCTAATTCTTTGTTAGGTTTGCGGATGTATGCCTTGATGTAATAGTCGCTGAACAGATACAAAAAGATCACAACATTGGTAACGAAGAAATAGGTCAGAGCTCTGGGTAATTTGCAGTCCATGACCACGACGAAAGCTAAGTACATCAACATTATGCCAAACTGGGTCTAAAAAAACAAAATAGTGATGTACAATCTTAAGATAGGAATTCATGAATAAATGTCTCATAAAATTTTTGTGTTAGTAAAAATTCAAGTTTATAAAAACACTATTTGTTTTTTCAAGAAAACTTGACGTTTTTGACTCACGACATAAAAATTTTATCATTATAGATGAATCTCTACCGTTAGAGTAGTTGTTTTTACAGGAAAATTAAAAAATTCTAGCTCATGACACAAACATTTAATGAAAAAACTTTAATCGTATTAATTAAAATTTATAATTATGTTTCAGATTTACGTTTCTTAGATTTAACCATATTTCCGAAACAGATAAAGATAGTATTCATCATATCAAATCATACTTTTTATCAGAATTCCTGTATATCATAAATAATAACAAAAATTTAATAACCGATCTCGAAAAACTACATAATTAATCTGACAAATTAATCCTTTTTTACGATAAAAATATAAAAAGTTAAGGATGTAATTTTATAACTTGACACCCCTGCTTTAGAATATACAAGGTGCTCTCTAAAAGGTACTATACAAAATGTTACCACAAATTCCTTGGTCCAAATACAACGATCTACTGCAATTTGTCTCAAATACAACGATTCAATGTAATTTCTACTCTTTAGTCGAAAGGTTGCTGCTTTGTAAGATACAGGGTGTCAAATTTTCAATTAATCTTTTTTACTTGGACAACCCTGTATCTTGAGAAACGATCAACTTTTCGACTAAGGCAAATTGCATTGAGATCGTTGACATTACTGGACCAAGGAATTTCTAGTAGCACTTTTGTACAGAGCTGCCCCGAGACACTCTGTCTTTAATAGTTTAACTAAAAATTTGCCTAATAAAATTTGTGTTATTTTTTTTATGGTCCACTTTTTAAAATGTGTAAAAAACCTTTATCATTTTTGTGGTGCCGATGTTTAAAAAAAATTATTTTAATGTATTGGAAGTCACGGTGACTTAAAAGTAAGCACCTGTGTAATAGTACCGAATTTAATAGCTTAAATCTGAAAGTACCTGTTTTTTTATTTTGGACCCAATCCCACGAAGGCTGAAAGCCTAAATACCAACGTACCGTGGGTGTCTTAAGCAGGGTAAGAGGAAGTTTGTTAACACGGGACTTAAAAGCTAGAAGATTTGGGGGAAGCGGGGAAAGACCTCCGCTGGCAGCAGGTTCCGCAATCTAGAAACTCTGGGGATAAAAGAACGAACGAAATGGGAAGTTCGGGGCCTGTCCAATTGGACCGTGTACAGATGCATACGTGCGGCACCACGAGTTTCTCTGTTGGGAGCTGCAAGAGGAGGGACTATACTGGATAATTCGTCAGAGCACAAGTCGTAAAAGTATCTATAAAAGAGCGATAGAGCTGAGCTGGCCACTCATACAAGCAAAGGGTGAGTGATTTTAACATACTCCTCCTGCTAAAAAATGTAAAAAACATTGATAGAAACAAACAGTGACAAAGAAACACCACAGATATACCTTTTCCATAAAACTAACTTGTTTTAGTTTTTAAAGAGGGTTAAATTTGAAATAAAAAAGTAATTTGGACTTACATTTTTAAAAAACCCGATTTTAAGCAGAACTCTATTATTTTACCCACAAGTTTGCATCCAGGTCATATATTTTTTCCACCACAAGTATTTTTGATATTTAGGGTCCCATAGCGGACAAAAATAGTAAGAAGTTTTGGCATCACGACATGTACGAAAGGGGGAATTCAAAAACCCGATGACGACTCCCTGTTCACCTAAAAAAGTTTTAAAAAGTAATAAAAAAAAGAGTTAAAAAAGGTGCCGGTCATTAATAGGCCTAGTTTACACCACGAGGACCAGAACTAGATCCGTAGACTAAACCCAGGACTTATTTTTTGTTAGTTCACTTATACCTACTTAGTTTATGGATCAATTTAATTCACGTTTAATCAGTGTTACCAAACTGACGGCCTGACATATGACAGAACCCTAACCTCGTTTTTATCTTTTAAAACTGTATCGCTTTAAATTCCGACTTTGAAAAACAGTTTTTTGGTTCAAATATCAACAAAATTTTAAAACATACATACATACATAAAGAACAAAATTCTAGTAGGGAAGACCGAAATTCAACGTCTTTTCGTCGAGAAATGCGCACTGTATCAAGATCAAGGCTGTCATTTTGGTCCACTAAAGGTCCGACGTGTTTTACACACAAAAGAAAATCATATTTGGTCACCCCATTTTGTGAAACAACTCCGATTTTGAGAAAATCTGGCATATGGATTTTTTTGGGGTGGCGCTGATTACGAAGCTGAAGGAATTTTTAGTCAAAAACGTTTCGTTCCCGAGATATCCATCATTAAAGTGGAACATCAAACTAAACTTATTTTTACTATATTCCCTCTTCTTTTTGCACACAATTCTGGATTTAAAGCTAAAGTTGCACAAAATATTAAATTTTCACCTATAAAATCCCAGTTTCTAGGTATTTTAACATTTTTAATTAAATTGCATAGCTTTACTTTCATTCGTAGAAAATTATGGTGGATGCGCTGAAGCAGTGTATACATGGCTTGTTTTTTAAGGAAACCTTGAAAATTTATTTGATAAATGGTGTAAAATACGCCGAGGAAAATGACTTTTAAAAGGTGAAAATCAAATATTGTAGGCCACTTTAAGCTAAAGGATAATTCGTCAATAAATATATCACTTTGGACACTTGTTAGGTGTAAGACAGGAAGGGCATACAATGGAGATTCAAGGAGGACCAAGAAGTCAACTCAGTGTGTGAGATGCCTTCAGACAAAATGGTACCAAGCTACTGGCTAAACAAAGGTTTTTCAAACTTGAATACCAGACAAGAGGACTGGGTGGCAGGGCCTCCCATTAAAGCCGACCTAATCTGGTATACAGACGGCTCCAAACAGACCAAGGAGTTGGAGCAGGTATATATGGGGACAAACCAAAGGACGAAAATAAACTTGGGTCTCGGACAACACCTACTATGTTCCAGGCCAGTAAATTGTAGCCATAGAACAATGCGCTAGGGAAATCATCAGAAGGAGCTATGAGGATAAAACCATAGTAATCTATTCGGACAGCCAGGCAGCCATCAGGGCACTCAGTTCATGCAAAATCAGCTCCAAGCTGGTGCGGGACTGCGTAATTGCCCTGGAAGAGGTGGGTGCGTCCAACAAGCTAACCATTGCCTGGGTACCAGGACACGAGGGCCACGAAGGCAATGAAGAAGCTGATAAATTGGCAAAGGAGGGGCTGGTAGGACAATGGTAGGTCCTGAGCCCTACTGTGGTATTCCATCATGCCAGGTAAGGTCATCCATTAGATCATGGATTATGAGGGAATCACAAGACTGGTGGAGGAGAACACCAGGACAGCGTCAGGCGAAAGTGTTCATCAAGGCTTACTCGCCAGAATTTACAAAGACCTTCTGAATTATAACCGGAAGGCAGTAAGAATAATAGTGGGTCAACTGACAGGTCATTGCAGACTGAATAAACACCTGGAAACTATGGGCCTGGCAGAAGAAAACCTATGTAGGTTCTGCCAGGAGGAGGAAGAAACCGCAGAACACGTATGGTGCTACTGCGAAGCCCTTTGTCGTCTGCGGTTTGCAAGGCTGGGTGAAGAAAAACCTAAAGCGGCAAGATATACCAAGGGGCCAGTTTCAAGCTTGTGGAGTCTGATTAAACAGACCGGCTTGGATAGCGTGCTCTAACCTATGGACGGAGGACACACAATAAACCTGAGCAGGTTGCAGTGTTAGAGGATATGGCTATTGGTGATTTTAACTACCGATGGGGGCGCTGCTAAACGTAAACAAAGTCGAAAGAAGCAGGTAATATGCAGGTAGGTAGCTTTGATCCGTTACGGATTTAGGATATTGAAACGGTTTGAAAATACTGTTTAAGCTCAATGCAGCCGTGAATTTGTATAGATTTATACGTATTAAGTGTGTTTAAACTCGATTAGTGAGTTTAAGTAAGTGCTAGCTGGTTTCAACTTTTATGTTAGTGGTGATTAGTAAAGAAAGCGCCATGTAAATCTTTTCGGAATGAGTGAAAACTGTTTTTGACGCTAAGCTCAGTATTTTCATACCGATAGTAGGTGCACACTGGAAGAAGTAGAAATCTTGAATTCCAACCATATTATTTTGATTACACACACGTCTTTTTATTTTAGATGTTAATGGCTCTTTTGATGCCATAATAAACGTTTTAAAATAGGTGAAAAGAAATACTTTTGATTAAAATGATAGCAAAATACATAGCTATTCACGCACAAGGCTCAAAAACGCGTGTTAAACATAACGAAGTAAATAAATAATATTATATTTATATTCATTTCAATGGTTAAACATGTCCGATCACCTGTTTTCTTAGGTTGCGACTTTGACCACCAGAGGTCTCATTGATCTTTAAAATCGCCAATAGTATTACAAAATACAAAGAATAAGAGTTGACTATTTTAAAGATTATAAATCAATCAAATCAGAATGACAAACTGCGAAATGCTAATTTTTATTTAGTAATTTAGTAATGTCCACCATTAATTTTAGATTTAAATATAGGTTAATTAGTATTCCGACTGAGATTTGGCGTTTTGCTAATTGATATGGGGAGCATAATTTTTTAAAGAAAGAATGTGACGATATGCACGTCAGCTGTGACATAAAATATTAAAAGTGTTTTGAATTATAATTATTTGAATACTATTAGTTTCAGATTTGGTTCTCTTTTTTTAAGTTACTAAGAAACCTTCACTAAAAATCTTTTTTTGTTCAAGGAAGTTTGTTTGGACTGCTTATTATTTTTATAAGTTACAGTTTTTGCCACATTTTAGAGGTGCTCATTGAAATTTATTACAAAAAAATATTTTTCTCTGACGTTTTTATACAGGTTGTCCAAAAAAATAAGTGAAAGGATACAAGTTAACTTTAACATGTCACAGCTAGGTGGTCTCTGTAGCTGAGTAATTTACAACATTTTCTTTGATAGTAATTTAAATACTCTTACTGCTATTACATTTCATTATTACTATATTTCTAGAATTAATAATATTGATCACCACAACAGTGCAATGACAAGCTTTGCGGATGGCACAAATTTGCTTATAGGAAAAAAAGACGTTCAAGAGGTAGTTGAAGACACCAATACATTATTTCTAAAGGCAAAACAAAGGTTTGATATAAATAAACTAGTCCTAAATGAGGAAAAAACAAACATTTTAACGTTTAGCACAAATAGAACTAATAAAGAAAAACCTTCTCATATCCAACTTAATAATAGAGACTTTAAAACTACAATTCATACAAATTTTCTAGGCATTGTGATCGACCAGTTCTTAAAATGGTCATCACACATTAATAAGCTATCAAAAAAGTAAACCAAACCTTTTATGCAATTAGAATAATAAATTTATATGGTAATGAGAGTGTTCTTAAAATTATGTACTTTGCTAATTTTGAATCCTTATTGAGATATGAAATTGTTTCCTTCCCACTTTGTTCGTTTTTATTCCTAGAGTCTTTAGAATGTGGAACCTGCTGCCCGCGGAGGTCTTTTCTTCCCCCAAATCTTAAACTATTTAAGTCCGGTGTCAACAAACTCCCCTTACTTCGCTTAAGCATAGATAACCTATATTTAAATCCGCAGTGGCAAGAAGCATTTTTCGGATTTTTACGACCTCGCGCAGTGGTTGGACGAACATGCACACTTAAAAGCTGTGGCAAAATACAAACACCGGCACCCCGTACCCTCCATCTGCGGTCTGACCGTGAGGCTCATTAGCTACTGTACTTCGAACAAAAACCAGGACGCCGTCGACAAATTCTTTCCGATAATGCGGATAGTCTGTTTGGCGCCAGGTGCATTTACCCTCAACTTGCTTGCGCACAAACCCGTTTTTCGCCCATGAAATGTAACTTTTGTTTCGCGCAGGTTATAACATTGGCAATCCATCGAGATCAGATTTAGGCTTTTAATCTTTGTGGATTGTCCAAAGATAAAAAGAAACTAGCATTACTAAACAACTTACCAGTGCTTGAAATTCCTTATTTGGTGATGGATTTCGACAGGTGTGATTCAAAAGTGCGGTATGGCATTTTTGACGTTTAGCGCGATGCGAACACAACCATATGCTGAACAAAACCTGGTAGAGATTGTAAAAATCATGGCGTTTTTTAGCTCGAAAGGCTTTCTATTTTTCATGTACTTAGGGCCTAGACTTAGAACGAAATAAAGGTAAACGACTAGAATTATGACTACGGGAGTGGGTGACTGCATAAAGAGCCATGAGTCCACAACAGGATCTGAAAAAAAAACATTTTTTTGTACTGTAAATTTAAAACTTACGATTTTATGAGGAAAAATTTTAGAAAACAGATTTTTTGCATTTTTTTAAAATATAATATTTTAGAAATATTCTTTGAAAATTAGAAGTAAATCCGGCAAATATGTTCGAGAATAACAGGTAGATAGGATAGCAGCAGTTGTAGGTGTGTCTTGCAGGGCAAAACCCATCTATTTCTAAAATCTAGCATTGATTTTGCTAAAAGATAGCCAAAAATTCCTATTACTTTTTTACACCTTAGTGAATTTGCCAAAACAAAACAGTAAATGTACCAGTTTCTTTAATTAAAAATGTACAAAAATGACGGACAATAAACAATTATATCCTTTAATATAAATAAAAACACTGTACATATTTATCGCCTTCTTCATAATGCAGGACTGTTAAAAACACTATTATTTTTGTAAAAATTCTTGTGATTTAGGCAAAATCGCAACTGATAAAACTGTTAATACACCTTGCTATTTTCTTAATTTTAATGCCATAATGCTGCATGAATATTAAAAATCCATGAGTTTGGGATATGATTATGTAGTCACCATTTTTGCAAAAATGTGCAAAAAAAAAAAAAACATTGTGTCCACACTGTCCACAGATCGCTGCGCACTATGCGCCTGTTAAAAAACACTCCTTATATTTATAAGTATTTATTTAAAAGAAATACGAATAAAACATCTATTTTGGCAAATAAAAAGAAAACACAAGTGCTTACCTTTTTAGCTTCTAATAATTCATTATAGTTATCAACCACTAAATGCATTATTGACGTCATATTGTTTGCTGCAAAGAAAATAAAAACATTAAGAATAACAGAAAAAAGCACAAAATATAAAAATTATATTGGTGGGTTATCAAATTTTTAGATTTGACAGAAAAACCAACTGAAAGGTGACATAATATGTTTTTGTTTCCATGGTAAAGGTCTTTTAAAAGAATAATAAACAAAATTATGTAATAGTAGGGGAGCCCACGATGCTAAATGGGGATTACTCGAGCGTCATAGAGACCTTTTGGGTGGCAAAGCTTAGATATAAAGATGATAGCTTAGCACGCAATCAATTGTGATATTAAGCAAATACTTAAGTAAAAAGATAACATATTAGACTAAAAATTACGATACAGTAAAGTGCTTTACACTCTGCGCCCTATATTATCGGATTTGTTGGGTCGACAAAAAATGCTTAGAATCAAATGTATAAAAAAATTTGTGTTCGACAACTTTTATAATAAATATAAATGCGATTAAAAGTAAAAGAAAGGAGATATTTGCAAAAACTTTTTTTTACATTCGACCTGTCATATTCCTTACACGATATCATGGGGGATTTTTAGGAGAGTATTTTTGTACCAAAAATAAAGGTATGTACAAATATTCAGCCGATTCCGGGAGATTCCGAGGTGAAAGTCTAAATTAATTGGGCCATTAGTCTAGAAAATGGGAGTGTAGCTGGATAACCTTGGGGTTTTTAAAAAAGTAAATACTGAAACATATACAGGTCGGATAAGGCCACAGTATAAAATTATTTTACTTCTATATACAGGATGTCTCAAAAAAAGTGTGACTTATCAAAAGGTACATTTTTTTTTAAATGAAATACCCTATGGTTTATGACGGTTTTAGATTCTACATAAAAAAATAATTTAAATTTGTTAATGTACTAAGTGTCTAATTTTAGTCGTTTTTGTGATAATTGAATTTTTTCAAAAAATGCGGGGGTGCAGTTAAATTAATTTTATATATAAATATATATATTTTAACAATATAAACTCCTTAAACTTTAATATTTGTTAAAAAATTAGGAAAAGTCTGCCTTATACTACGTAGGTCATATCGAGATCATAGATTACACAGGGTGATCAAAAAAATAATTTCAATATTTTAGAAAGTCAAATAGCAATATCTCTCTTATTTTAAATGGAACACCCTGTATTTTTTTACATCACATGATGACTAACCAAATGCTTTTTCAAATGGTGTATAGGTATAGCTATGCCTATTTACTAAGCCGTTATTGCAAAATGTAAATTTTTTTGAAAAAAGCACAAAATTAAGATTTTGGATTATCTGGCACTATTTTTTAAATTCACAGAAAAAAATTCATTAGTTGCTTATAATGCTACTTCCAATAACACTTATTTCCGCTGAATGTTGTAATGATAAAACTTGTGTTTTTAAACAATTCTAATAACGCCTCTGGTCAGTTATGACGACATTCTGTGACCTATAACTCGTTTCATTATCCATAGTCACTATGTTAAATTTTTTAAGCAACTATTAAGGTTATCAGATTGTTTCTCCGATATTTTTTAGGATTAACTCTAGATCAAAAGTAAACCATTTTTTTACATCCCACCAGTATTATATCATCTTGTTGTTGTAGAAGGGTTTTAATTTAAAATCATTGATTTTTTATACTGATCTAAACACCTAGTAATCAATAAATGGTTATTTTCTTATGAAAAATATCAATGGCTGCTATGTCACAGCCAACTTTAATTTAAATAAACATTTGGACTAAAAATTTGTTAAAACAGATTTTTATAAAAAACACAAAAAGATAGGTGTAGGCAACCTATACACCATTTGAAAAAATTATTTTATTTGTCATCATGTGACGTAAAAGAAATACAGGGTGTTCCATTTAAAATAAGAGATATGGCTATTTGATTTTCTGAAAAGTTGAAATTATTTTTGATCACCCTGTACAATATTTGATCTTGATTTGACCTACGTATGATATGGCAGACTTTTTCTAATCATGTTACACATTTTAAAGTTTAAAGTGTTAAAAGTGTTAAAGTAAAATCAATTTAATTTTACCTCTGCATTTTTCAAAAAATCAAATATCACAAAAACGAATAAAATTAGACACTTAGTACTATAAACAAACTTGAGTTATTTTTTAAAAGTAGAATCTAAAACCGTCATAAAATATAGGGTGTTCCATTTAAAAAAATATAACTTTGATACGTCACACTTTTTCAAAAATCGCTCACGGAACTTAAGGGGGTCATTCCACTTGACAAAATAAGGATAGAGCTTCATATAATTTTTTTCAAAATGTCATTCGTTTCCAAGTTACAAGCCGTCAAAGTTCAATTTTTATTTTGGTATTTTTCGCCATATTGCCTTTATATTTTAATCAATCCAGTTTATATTTGGCACACAAATCGAGCTTTGCAGATTTTAAAATCTTAAGACAAAAGTACTTTTTTAAATACCGCCAAAGGGCACTTTACCTAAAACTTAAAATTTATTTACATCATAACTTTTTTATTTTGACAGATATCGCAAAGCTGGGTCGCCATATTATAGACAATCAAAAACTTAAAAATAAGGTACTCCTTATTAAAGTCAATAAACCTCACCGTTTAGGCACCAATAGACATCAAAGTTTTCATCAGTTTCAATCAAATTACCTACATACATACGGGTGTCCAGTAACTTAACCGACAAACTTTACGGGGTCATTTAACAACAGAAAATAAGAAAAAACTTCATTTAAACATATGTCTTAAACGTCTTAGTTTTTGAACTACGGTGTGTTATATATATTAAAAAACTTAATTTTTAACCAAAACTAAGACGTTTAGGACATATGTTTAAAAAAAATGTTTTTCTTATTTTTTGTTGTTGAATCGTTTCGATAAATTTGTCAGTTGAGTTACTGGACACCTCTTGGTTAAAAATAAATGCAATATGGCGAACAAATCAAAATCAAAATTGAACTTTGACGGCTTGTAACTCGAAAACGAATGACATTTTGAAAAATTTTTATATGAAGCTCTACCCTAATTTTGTCAAGTAGAATCACTTCCTTAAGTTTTTTGATCGATTTTTGAATCACTCTGTATATATAAATATATATTCTGGATAAAGTTACATCTTAACGCATACTGTATAAATATTTTATTCACAAAAATAGCGCGACAACTAACAACGACCCAAGCATTTTTTTTAAGAATGCTTAAAAATTAATTAATTTATTCCAAAATTCCCGCACTGTATAAATAGGCATTAACCTTTCTTTTTTAATTATGACAGAACAAGAATATTTTCACCTTTAAACTTGGCATTTACATATTATTAGAAAAATCATGCAATTAATGACAACGTCCCACTTAAAAACAAAACTGCATTATTTGCATGTCTCCAAATATTTTTAAAATAATAGTAAAAGCCATTGTTAGGAAATTTAAATATCAATTTTCACTGTGATGTGCAGGTTTGTGACCCACAAATTTGTTTACCATGCGCTTTCTTTCGGTATTCGTAAAATGGTTTTCTGAAAAATTGGAATAGACAAATAATTACAAGTGTCAGTTAGGTTGTATTATTGTTGACCCACATATTGCTTTCTTTGGCGAATTAAAATAATGATTCGGCATGTTTTATGGCATATGGGAAACAATTTAACTCAAGCTAAATCCGGCATTTGCAAAAGTTTATTTTGGATTATTTTAGGAACCATTTTTAGAAAGCTTATTATTAATAGAGAATTATTGCAAGTTTCCTTACTAAGCTCGGGAATTATTATTACCGGCTTTATTTAAATAGTGCTTGTACCCATTTAGAATTATTGCAAATCATGTTGACAGTACCATTAACCTACAAATAAATAATAGTTCAAAAAACTAAAAAAACACGCTTTTATATGCAACCGAACTAAAAATTAGAAAATAATTTTTCATTAAAAAAAATATTGTCACTTCATAGTAAAAAGCGTGGAGGTGCTTAATATATTAAATGTTATAATTATTATATTTGCCAATATCTATGATGGAAAAGTTATGCAGAAATAGTAACGTGCACCCCGCCTTTCTACTATGAAGTGACTGAGTGAAGCATATAATAGAAAATAATTATTCTACAATTTTAGTTCGGTGATTGCATATAAAGCGTGTTTTTTAGTTTTTAAACAATCATTTATCGTACCTGGTTCGATACGATGCCGACCAGTTTATGTAAGGTATAGTAACGTTTGTTCGCAAGCTGTGCCAACATGCATGGCTTGACCCAAAGCTAAAAGTGATACATGAGCCTGCCATTTTGAGCACAGTAGCAAGTTTTACGCAGCACGGACCATCGTGAAAGAAATCGAAGACGCGGCGAATCAATTGCTAACGCGCGATGCAGCCAAGTCGAAGCAGATCGAACTCTTGAAATGGCCGGTGGTTAATTGCCACTGGGACGTACAGGTGACAGATGACACTTGGTGGTATCAAACGTGGTTATATGTATATAATAATCAAATGTGTGATGATAAAACATCAGAAGTAAGTAAGTGTATAATTTATTCGCAAAGAGGATTACTTTCTCTTTAAACAGCACATCACACACAGGGCGATTAAAAATTATTGATTTTTGCCAAAAATTTTAATCACCTTTTTAGAATGTATTGTTAACAGTAAATACCAAAGGTTACGCCAAAGTTATAGCTTCACTTTTCTTTAACCTTTTTTTTAATTGTCTTAATAATTCCTTACCCAAGCAGCAAGCTGGACGTGATTAGGACGTCATTTCTTAAATCATTTTCGGTCAGCTTTTTGGCCATAGGACGTCATCAGAACCAATATTATGACGTTATTTTTAACGCGTCATTCTAATGACGTGTTTTTGACGTCGTTGAAGTGGACGTCTTTTCTGACGTTATTTTTTTGTCATAACTAGCTCATAAAAATCTAGCTGACATCATGTTTAAAAACCCGCAAGAAAAATTGTGTGACATTATAAATATGATTCGTGTGAAAATCCAACCAAAATATTATATGACAGAAAAATAAGACTAATCAATTTTCCAAAATTAAAATATCAGGAACTTATAGGATAGGATATGGAGAAAAGTGTATGCGATAATTTTGGCGGGGTGTGAAGTAGAGGAGGCCTAGACTATTCACTGTAAAGGATAAAAGGTCATTGAGAGGATGTAGCGTTTTACACCGAATAAATTTTATTTGTAGTAGTAGAATCCTGTTAGCAGCAAAATGCGGTGTAGTCAACGGTGCCAGCATATGAATATCGTTAAAGAAAATTACTTTAAGTATTTTCATTCCTAGTCAAAATTTATGAGACAGCTCTTTTAATTATTTTAAACTTAAAAATAATTTTCAGCCGCATTGATGGGATGGATCATATGTCTGTCACGTATACAATGATCGCCGTAATGGTTGAAGCATATGAAAAACTTTTTTCTTAGTTCTTAAAAAATGTTGTTCTTAATAAAAATCCCTGCATATGCCCAAACTCACAAAATACTGATCAAAGTTTGAATACATACATATATCCACATTATGGTTTAACAATTATGACGGTCACTGTATATGTGACTAACGTATGATCCCCTATATTCAATCCGGTTGACGATAAATTTTGACACGGTTTGAAAAAATTTAGAGTCAATTTTTTTAACGACTTTATGTGCTGCCATCTCTAATTCCACCAACCAAAAACTGTAAGCTATAGAAATTTCAGTCGTTATAAAATTACTTTTCAAATCTCGCGCTACTTCTCCTACTATTACTTATTTCTTACAAGTATGACTTTTGCAGCACGGCCGCAAGCGAGTACTGTATGTCATAGGAAAATAAGTGTTCCGTGCGAGTTGCATACCATGGTTTTTCTACGACACAATTTTCTTGTGGATTTATATCAATATAAACAATATATTTAATTTAATGTTCTCGATTTGTAACAGAATATTTATCACCCATGACATACTAGAGTTGAGTAGTATTCGAACACTCAGTATTCTGAACTGTATTCAGAATACATTCGGCTGGTATTCGAATACTATTCGAGTAGATCCGTGTGTTTGGTATTCGATATTTATCAGAATACTGGTTTGGTCAGTATTCGGGATTTTGTATTTAGTATACCAGCATAAGCATCGATTTTTTCGTCTTCAGTATTTATGAATACCTAATCCTGGTATTTGTGAATACTGAGTATTCGAGTACTTTTTTTTAAATATTCAAATACTTTTTTTAAATATTCAAATACTTTTTTATTACGGTATTCGTGTTCGAATACCGATTTTCAGTATTCGACCCAACTCTGTGACATACCTGACATTATAGCCTACTGCAAAATTTTTATCGAATGTGATTAATTTTATTATTAATTAATTTTATGTACGTATAGGATATTTTTTATTGTTATTTTATGTGACTTAAAAATAGTGATCTCGGCCAAAGGGTCATATTTAGAAAACGAGATTGTGGAAAACATACAGGGTGTTCATTTAAAAACTTTCCACTTAAGTTATCTTCGAAACGAGACAGATTTGAGAAAATCGCCGAAACACGTCAAGATATTTATTGAGGAGAACGTTTTTACAAAAAATTGGATGGCGCCCTTTAACCCCTTAACCACCAGGGCCACCACCCCAAAATTCTTAAATGAGAAGGAGGGTCGAGTGATGCATCATTTTAAAGCTCCTAACGAGTACTTTATAACCCTAGAATATGAAGTCAATATCTTACCTATTACAAAATCTCGGTACTTTAAAATTACCTAAATACCTGATTTGGATGGCCATATTTCGAAACTAATAAAGTTAGATGTACCTAATGTGGTGTTTTCTTAAAGCTCTTTTAAAGGTCTTTTTAATGGTGATACTGGTAGTAATATACAGGGTAGAAGAAAAAGTACATATTTTTTTATTTCAGAACCCTGTATATTATTTTACCATTAAAAGGATCTTTAAATGAGCCTTAAGAAAATACCACATTAAATACATCTAACTTTATTAGTTTCGGAAATATGGCCATCCAAATCAGATATTTAGGTAATTTTTAAAGTACCGCCATTTAGTAATAGGTGAAGATATTGACTTCATATTCTAGGATTATAAAGTACTCGTCAGGAGCTTTAAAATGATGTATCACTCGACCCGCCTTCCCATTTAAGAATTTTGTGGTAGTGGC
This sequence comes from Listronotus bonariensis, assembly GCA_014170235.1. Lineage (NCBI taxonomy): Eukaryota > Metazoa > Arthropoda > Insecta > Coleoptera > Curculionidae > Listronotus > Listronotus bonariensis. Next base: position 54,178 of record JACEGR010002611.1, on the reverse strand, counting down.
CCTGGTGGTTGAGGGGTTAAAGGGGCGCCGTCCAATTTTTGTAAAAAACGTTCCCCCTCAATAAATATCTTGACGTGTTTCGGCGATTTTCTCAAATCTGTCTCGTTTCGAAGATAGTATTTATGCACATTTAAATCACCTTATGAGAGCGGTTGGTAATGGGTGTGGATGATGAGCGTGGGTAATCGACGTGGGTAAGAAGCCATATTATCTGTTTAAAATCACATTAATAATGTATACATTTTTAAACAGTCCTGTAAAATGTAATATAAACTATTCAAGTCTTTTAAGGACCTTCTTGCTTTAAATTAAAAAATACCTTTATCATTCAAAATTAAGACTAACTTTGCACACTTTATTGGACCCTTTAATTAACTATTGAAAACTAAAATCAAGAGACATGGCAACGTTGTAGTTGCAAAATAAGAACATAATGACATTTCATAATCAAGTTTTGCTTTCTGTTTTTGCAGTTAATATTCAATTTTTTAAAGTATTTTTATGGATTTATGTGATAAAATGTAATAAAAAATAGGAAAATAGTTAGTCTACAACTAGTGTTAAGCGTTTAAGTGGTTGCCATCATGGATTTCGTTAAAAATTCAGCAATGAAGCAAAACGTGCGAAGTCAGTTTTGGTTTATCTGCAGTTTAAGTTTAAATAACGAAGAACTTACGCTTTATGGCTATATATAAAGTTTCTCGAAACACTGACTATTATCCTGCTTTGTGTTATTTAGGTTGTCAGACAATGATGCCTAATATTTTTCGTGAAATTTAATAACTAATCAGGTAATTTATGTAAATATTCTTCGCCAAATTGAATCTAGATACCCATTTTTATCAGCTGTTTGACCGAATTGCAACACTGTGCTCCCTAATTTGAATTCCCAATTGTGGGCACTTTTATGATTTGCTCACTGACTTTAAAAAAAGCTAAGAATTTTAAGCTTTTCAATAAAAAGGAAACTGCCAAGAAATGAACAAGACCCTGTAAACCTTATTATTATTTTTTTTTTTACTAAAATACTATTACAATACATTAACTGATAAGACAAGTAAAAAAACAAGCAATTAAAGAATACAAAAAGCTCTTATAGAATATTATAATACTTGGTCTATATTATTTATTAAATAGAAAAATAATTGTTATAATTGCATTGTGTGGTGGTAGATATACCTAATATCTACAATGACTAATGTATACATTATTTAGTAAAGTATACAGGGCTATCCAAATTAAGTGTCCACCATTGGTAACTTCGTTATTACTCAAAATACGAAATAGTTTAAATTAGCAAACTAGTAACATTTTTTACGCTCTTTAAGACTAAAGATTAGAAAAAACTATTACAATCGGGGTTTTGAAATATACAGCATAATAATTTTGTTTTTTAATGGAACACCCTGTATATTTTATCACCATTCGAAAGATTTAACAAAATCCTGTAAAAAAGTCCTCATGTGTTATATCCAAGTTTCCATAGTTTCGTAAATAAAGCCATCCTCAGGAGTTGGATAGTAAACTAGATTTTTTATATAAAACACCTCCGTATATGATAACACCATTAAAAATGTATTTTAAAGAGCTTTAAAAAATACCATATTGATGTGTCTATCTTTTATAGCTTTGTAAATATAGCCATCAAAATCTAAAAAAATTGTAGATATTTTTCCCATTTCATTTCTTCCATTGTATTTATCTCTTTCTGGTTTAACGCAAGTTCCAATAAATATGTCTTTGTCTTTCATCATGGCAGGCTATCGTAGATGGAGCAATCATCGCTTTGCCCTGGTTGCCAAGTTGTTTACAATTTCTGCATGTAAACTTTAATGTCCTTTTTGGCTCACATCTAATTAAGAGAAAGAAAATATACCATGAATCGAATATTTTAACTTGACAACGTTGCCGCAGGCAGTCACGCCGAAATGTTAATCGATATTTGTGTTTGATATTTTTCAATGGTCGATTTGTTTGGACAGTTTGTTTACATTTTCTGTGATTTATTGTGTTTTACGTGGTTTTTTACACTTAAATTGGACTTTGAATATTGACTTTTATTAGTGATCACTAGTGTATATATTAAATTTGTGCTTTTCAACAGATAATTTAAGGTAATATTGACTATGGTTATCTGTAAGAAAAATCTTTATAAAAACCAAATAAATGACATTTTTAATAAGGTGTGTGTAATTATTGAACTAAACCCCAATATTTTATATTAATAGGAAACAAAACAAGTACCTAACATTAAAGGGCAAAAATAGCACAGCTATATAATTTGAATTTGGCGGGCAAACGATAAAGTCGACTCACGCGCCATCTGCGTTTACCTGCCTTGAAGACAGACAAGGAAGGCCCAGCAGCTATCTCTATCGGATAATTTATTTACATTTAGTTGCTCCAAATTTTATAGTTTTCCGATTGCTAAATGGAAAATAAATGAATAATAGGATTCTATTATATTTAAATTTGTTTTTAGCTATTACTGACAAATAAAAACATACTCTTAAAGGACCGAAGTAGTTCATATTTTGTTTGGCGCTGCAGTCCAACTTATAGTGAATAGCTTAGAGCAGGGTTTTATATAGAAAATCTTGTTTACTATCAACTTCCTGAGGATAGCTATATTTGCAAAACTATAAAAATTGCATATCATATGTAGTATTTTTTAAAGGTTTTTGAAAGATCTTTCTAATGGTGATAAACTATACAGGGTGTACTAGTAAAAAAAGGTTGTTTTGCTATACTATAACATAAAACTGGGGGCGGCTAATCAAAACATATACTTTTTTGCATATTCCAAAATAAAAATTTATAGCAGCTGAAATAAATTTGTTTTGCCATGTTCCAGTTCTTACATTAAAAACACTTTTTAAAATAATTAAACTAACTTAAAAAATAATAATAATAAATCTTACAAAAAAGTTAAAAATATTGAAAAATAATATATAAATGAATTTGTTAAATTACATATGATATTAAAGTCTAAAAAGCTTTGCCTATTTGTTTATTATTATTTAGTTGTTGTGTAATCTTGCGCAACGCGTTATTTAGGGCGTGGCCCCTACTATCTGTCAAACCATAAATGTCATCTGTCAAATGTCAAATATCACCTGTCACCTGTCATATGTCAAAAATCACGTGACTTAGAAAATGGCCGCCATGCGTAGGATACTTGCGCTATGGTCAAAAATTGATCTGCGTAAACGCGAAAATCCCAGGTTGTACCGTTCGGGCGCTATCGACAAAAATCGTAATTTAACCCTGATGACTCATCATGGGAGAGCGGTTTAAATTTTTTAAATATAGTATTACGTCATACCTATCTTAACTTTTTAGTGAGTTTTTTTGAAGTCGGCTTATTTTTTTTTAACGTGTTTATTCTGTGCTTTTAGTTTTTTTCTCTTTTTAATTAATTATTGATTAAAAGCACTACCAGTACCTTTTTAAAGATTACATTAAAAGCACAGGGACGTGTAATTTGATTGGCTTGAAAACGTTACAGGAGGTTATACAAAACTGTCACATTGGGGGTCATGGTTAGTTATGGATTTTTTTTTAAATTTCCTTATAAAACGACATAAAAAAGATTTTACTAAGCAGAACTAACCATGACCAACCCAATGTCAATCAATCAAATTACACGTCCCTGTGCTTTTTATTGTAGTCCCTCTTTCAGTTCGGTGAAAAAGTAATTTTGTTAAAGGATGTAATAGCAATAGGCAAACTGCCTTCGTATTATTATAATATTTGTTTAACGTTACACCAGTAGGTGGCGCTAGTACTCATAGAATAAACATCCCTGATGATATAGCAGAGAGAGAACAATAGGTCTAGTCCCTTTCTCTCTTGCGATCCTGACTTGGTTTTTTTTTATGGGACCACCACGGAAGTGTGTATAATTATGAAATATAAAAATATTAGTTTTGTTCATGGGTTCAGTAATGAACTGATTCTGAACCAGAACCGAACTGGTTTAGAATTATTTTAATCGCATGTCTAGTTATTTATTAGTTCGAATTTTTATTTTATCATGAATTGTTTTATGAAGTAGATGAGATTGCTCAACTCAGCTCTTGGTTAGAATTTTTCATGATTAAATTGATACTACACAAAAAATTAAATTTAAACAAAAGGTGACTTTAGACTTGTTGAAAGCCACTGAGGTCTCTCGGCGGAAGACGAGGGATTCCCTGCCTCCTCTCGTTTTTGTGTAATAAGTTACGTATTTAACTAAATATAAAATTCAAACAACAAGAACTGGTAAAATCTTGTATATTATTCGAGATGTAATAAATTTTATTTATTTTACAGATATACATTCATAAATGGAATACAATTAAAAATCCTTTTATATACGCTCAGAATAACAAAAAATTAAAAAAATAAAATCAGCAGGTATATATTAACCTGACATAAAAAGTGGCAGAAACAAATAAACTGTAATACAAATGGTTTGCTCTGTACCACAAAAACAGAAAACAGCTGGACCATGTCGACAATGCGCATGAACTGAACTGAACTTTAGTTCTAAATAAAAATCCCAGGACTGTTAATTAGGCATTTGGAACTGGTAACGAACTGATTCCATTGTAAATCCGCGAACACAGAACTGTTACCAGCAATTCATGATTTTTACTAACCGCGAACGCTGAAAAAAGCTGACGATTTGCGTATGGTGAAGGGTCCAGAACTGGTTCAGAATCAACCAGAATAAAGCTATTTTTAAAATCGGTCCACAATTGAGGGAGTAATCAATGTCGGCGATATTAGTAGAAACATAATACAGATTTGAGAAATCTCCCGTTTCTAAAGTCGGTTAAAAAAGATTGAAAATTCTAGCTACGCCCTTCTTCCTAGTACTACTTTCTTGCTTTGCAACTCTTATCGAACGCAGACAGAAAACATATTGTTTTTATTGTTAACAACAATTTAATTCAGTTTAAATATTCCGATTGACCTGTTATACCAGTCGCCGATCTCACGGTGCACCGGTCATTTATCTTAAAAGTGAGAAAGAGAAATTTCTTGTTCGAATGGTGTAATTGTTTGTTATATCCGTAGTTTTTTTCTACTTTTTACTATTACAACTATTAGATATTTTCTTTTACATTACATTGAACCTTGTAAAGTAATTGTGTTTTCTATTTGCATGATTGGGAATTAACTCGTAATATTAATATTACTAACTTAATCGTTCTTATATTGACAGGAATTAAGAGATTTCTTGCGTAATAATGTGTGTAATTTTCTTGTGAATGGGTATGATTTGTATTTTCTAGATATTTTTATCATGTCTGCACAAGTTTTTTTTCTGTCTTGGTTTAAGCTTTAGAATAACAGGCTAATAGTTAAAGCACAAGAATAAATATATTAACTTTATTCTTGTGGTTAAAGGATGTAAATCCTTAGGTGATTTTAAGTAAAAAATAAACCTATACAGGGTGTTTCATAACTTATCCCCCGTGGCCTAGTGGACAGAGCTTTGATCTTCGAATCCAGAGGTCGCCGGTTCGATTCCCAGCGGGGGAGACATATTTAGGTAGTAGTTATTTAAAAATAACGACCGTGGTGGCACTACCGCGTTGTCTAAAAGGTGCTGTAAAATGCATAACTGCATGTTTCAGTGCTCGGACAACGTTGACGGAACAGGGAACGATGGGTTAAACATCTAATAACCGGACACCCACGGGACTCTGGTAATTAGGCATAGACCTTCGTGGGATGTCAAAAAGGTAAAAAAAACTTTTGGGGCTAATTTTGCACTAGAAAATAAGAAAAACAGTTTATATTGACATATGTCCTAGACGTCTTCGTTTTTGAACTACGGGCTGTTAAAAATTTAAAAAAAATATATTTTTTTCTTTTAATAACTTTTATACCAATTTAGATATTAAATAAATAATAGTTTAAAAACTAAAAAACACGCTTTTATATGCAAACGAACTAAAAATTAGAAAATAATTTTTCATTACAAAGAGTTTGTATTACAGTAATAAAGGTCAAACAATGAATCATAATTTATTATATACCTCAAAATAGAATTATAATAAAATTTAAGATAATAACAGAATAATTTACTTCAGAATAAAAGCGTGGGGTGCTTAATATATTAAATGTTATAATTATTTCATTTGTAAATATCTATGAGGGAAAAGAAAAAAAATAGTAAAATGCACCCCACGCTTTTTACTCTGAAGTGAATTATTCTGTTATTAGCTTAAATTTTATTATAATTCTATTTTGAAGTAATATAATTATGATTCATTGTTTGGCCTTTTATTACTGTAATACAAACTCTTTGTAATGAAAAATTATTTTCTAATTTTTTGTTCGGTTGCATTTAAAAGCGTGTTTTTTTAGTTTTTTTAAACTATTTTTTATTTTTCATTTTTTAGTTTGATATATCAATTAGTTTTCTGCGGACATGTGATATTGAAATGTTTCACGAACTATTTCGTTATCTAATCATTTCATTTAAAGCTTCATTTTTTAGTTCGATATATCAATTAGTTTTCTGCGGACATGTGATATTGAAATGTTTTACGAACTATTTCGTAATCTAATCATTTCATTTAAAGCTTCACTGTTGCATTTTTTTATGGAGTTTTATAATTTGTTTTTGAAGTAGGTTTTTTTGGTTTATTTTTTGCTTTTTAGTTTATTTTTATTACTATCGGTCAACATGCACTAAAAAACACTACTACGCCTTTAGTTCGGTAAAAAGGGTAAATTTACCTCAAGGCTGTTAATACTGAATGCGCACCTAATCTCTTTTATTGATTTGAGCATATTACATACCTAGAGGCAGCTTTGCCGCACGAACAACGTACGGCAAAGAGGAAACAATAGAGTCTAGTACCTTTCTCTCTTGCGATTTTGACTTAGTTTTTAATGGGACCACCGCGGAAGTGCTCTCTTTAAAATGAAAAAAGAATCTTTAAAATTGGCGCACTAACGCTGTGCCGTAGTAATTACGTAACATACACACACAAAAAAAACATACAGGCGAATTGAGAACCCATATAACATTTTTGCCAGCAAGGCATTGCAGAAAGGTATCAAAGACATCAAAATGGGCGATTGGCCGTTATTAGGCCACGTGTTGCAGAAAATGTGATGGCATCCATCTTTAATAACTTATGATGAAAAAATGCGTTTAGGATGATGGCATCCATTATTAATAAGTTATGCTGAAAAAATGCATTTAGGATGATGGCATCCATCATTAAAAGGTTTTGGCAAAAATATGCCTTTTAGATGATGGCATTACATTTTTTTCTAATGACAATAAACTAAGCTTTTTACCGTCCAGGGAACCAAATGTGCATAAATAATGCACTTGCATAATATGTGTTTATGTACGAGTGTCCCATATAAAATTAAATACTATAATTTTGGAAAAACCATAAGAGATACAAGAAAAAGTTAAATGCAGAAGTTGTTCAGTAAAATGTATATTCTTTAGTATTTTTATTGTATCTCTTATGGTTTCTCCAAAATTATAGTATTTAATTTTATATGGGACTCCCTGTACATAAACACACATTATACATGTGCATTATTTATGCACATTTTAATTCCTGGACGGTAAAAAATGCATTTTATTGTCATTAGGAAAAAATAGTGTAATGCCATGATATAAAAGGCATATTTTTGCCAAAACCTTTTAATGATGGATGCCATCATCCTAAATGCATTTTTTCAGCATAACTTATTAATGATGGATGCCATCATCCTAAACGCATTTTTTTCACCATAACTTATTAATGATGGATGCCATCACATTTTCTGCAACAAGTGGCCTAATAACGGCCAATTGCCCATTTTGATGTCTTTTAATACCTTTTGCCAATGCCTTGCCGGAAAAAATGTTATATGGGAACCTCCTTCTACTTTAATCAATATCTAAAGATCGATCTAACTAGCTCGGTTTAAATCCCCAACCCACTTTTTGACTCATTAACGATCTATTTGCTATGTGTCTATGGGCACCTTAATAGAGAAATATTGCACAGTAAAATAAGGCCAGGCACTAATGATACCGGCCTTATTTTGACATCTGAGCTTGCGCAGATGCATGGTGGGATAAGGACTCCTTAATAAGTTTAGTGCCTGGCTTTATTTATGTCGGTTTTAGGTCGTGCCTTATTTTGGTCTTATTTTAACTTCGGAACAGTTCGTATAACCGAACGGCTGCCGACCACAGAACCGAAAAGTTTTTAGAAGTAAAAATACTTAAAACCTTTTTTTTTTAAATGTATTTCTTTAATTGTTTAAACAAAACCCTACAACACAAAACAATAGAGAAAAACTACTAAGAATTTTTCCCCATTTTTTTAGGTTAATGGTACTGTCAACATGATTTACAATAACTCTAAATTATGGGTACAAGCACTATTTAAATAAGACCGGTATTAATATTACCCGAGCTTAATAAGGCAACTTTCAATAATTTATTAAAATAATCTCTTCCGAAATTAAATACGTAGGGTGTTCAGTAAGTTTTGAGATACTTTGTAACTAAAAGGCGCAGAAAAGTAACATTTATGTTTTTTGTTTGTACATGTCATGACATGTCGTAGTCCTACATAGTTATTAGTAAACTATCAGTTTTGCGCCAGTTCGTGTCCAGCGATTTTAGCGCAATGGCGGCGTGGACGACTATCGAGTGCCGTGCAATTTTGAAATACAACTTTTCACGTGGGTTATCTCAAGAACAGTGTTTAGAAGAAATGAAGCCTATACTTGGTGATGACTGTCCATCTCGTGCGACCATATACAGATGGTACAGACAATTTCAGCGGGGCTTGTTTTCGCTTGAAGACGCCTCACGCCTCAGGTCGACCGTGTGAAGTAGCTACCCCAGAAAACATTTCTGCCGTCCAAAAGCTATAGAAACAAACCGACGAATTACCTATCGACAGTTAGAAGAGACATTGAACATTAGTTTAGCAACGTTACACACGATCATACATGAGCACTTGGGTTTTAGAAAAATTTGTACTCTTTGGGTTCCACACAAGTTAACTACCGAGCAGCAGACACAAAGAGTGAATTGGTGTAAAAAATTATGTCCAAATTCCAGGAGGGTAAATCTAAAGACATAGTGTCGATTGTCACGGGAGATGAAACTTATCTTTATTATTACGACGTCCCAACTAAACAAACAGAGTAAGATATGGGTTCTCGAAGGTGAAAAACTCCGACCGAAGTTCGCAAATTAAAATCTGTAAAAAAATAATGATAGTTGTTTTCTTTAATTCAAGAAGAATAATTAAACGTGTTGTTCTCCGAGAACAGAAGACCGTAAATGCTCTCTGGTACACTACAGTATGCCTTTCAAAACTTATATAAAAGTTAAGAGTGATTCGCCCAAACTCGCAACTCGCTAGCTGGTACCTTCATCATGACAATGCCCCACGATCATCGAGCTGAACTTACCAGTCAATTTTTTACAGATGCAGGCTTGAAACTTTTGAAACATCCGCCCTATAGCCCCGACTTGGTGCCGTGTGACTTTGGTTTGTTTCCTTTTGTCAAGAGCCAACTGAAAGGACAAAAGTTTAAAACTGAAGACGCGCTACTGGAGGCCTGGGATAAAATATGCGCTGAAATTTCAAATGAAAAGTGGAAAGCTATTTTCAGTGACTGGTTTGTTAGAATGGAAAAGTGTGTTCAATGTGGTGGAAATTATTTTGAAAAAATCAAATAAATGTACGTATATCTCAAAACTTTCCGAACACCCTCACGTACACTACTACATAAAAATTTAACCTCAGTTTTATTAAAAGTTATTTAAACCTGATTATCCATTCATTAAAATTATGTTTTCAAACTTTTCCAGTTTCATCACTAATTGTTATATAATTTTGTTTCTTATTTAGTTGTTAATGCATGATATTATAAACTATCCATACATAAGAGAAAATCAGATTTAGGCAATTAGTTGGAAATCTATCTGTCGTTAAAATAAATAAATAAATAATGAATAATTAATTTGTCGGTCTATAAGTGTTTTCCTGGAGATTGCATCCGTTTTGGCGATTATTCAGAATTTAATTATACAGGTTGTTGTTGTATCTGTAAATAAACTAGTCTAACTTAATTAGGGGTCAATTAGAGTGTCTGAAAAATACATGTAGGAACCTATTTTTTTTTATCTTTGGACAAACCACGAAGACTAAAAGCCTAAATACTAACGTACCGTGGGTGTCTTAAGCGAGGTAAGAGGAGTTTGTTGACACGGGACTTAAATACTTGAAGATTTGGGGGGAAGAATAGACCTCCGCGGGCAGCAGGTTCCACAATCTAGAAACTCTAGGGATAAAGAACGAACAAAGTGGGAAGTCCCGGGCCTGTCCAGTTGGACCGTATAGGGATGCATACGCGCGGAACCACGAGTTTCTCTGTTGGGAACCGTGAATGGAGGAACTATACTGGACAATTCTTCAGAGCAGAAGCCATGGAAGTACCTATAAAAGCGATAGATCCCCCACAGCCCGACGATGGGCCAGAGAGGAAAGCTCTTTCTGTAAGTGAAGAATCATTAATGAGACAGAATAGCTCTTCTTTGAATAGAATCAAGAATGCTTAGGTTGTGGGGGACGCCATGCCCCAGAATATGAGAACAATATTCCAAGGGAGGTCGGATTTGGGACACATATAAAGTGAATAAATTAGAAGGGAAAAATACTATTTGGCTCGAAAAGAAAAATTCATGTTTTTTTGAAGCAACCGTGGCAATAGATACAATGTGTTTATGCCAGTTAAGGTTACTTTCAAATGTGACGCTCAAAGATTGAAGGTGTCTTTGCTCTGTAATACTTGGTCGCTCATAAGTAGAGGATAAGTATTTTATTGTGTTATTAGAGAGATATGGGTACTTTGGTTACCGCCTACCTTCGTTATTTACGTAAGGCGCTATTTAAATACCGCATACGGTATTTAGTGTTTGTTTTTAGAGATATGGAAGACGCCGTATTACGAACGGTTATTTACACCTGTCTGCGAATTTACAAAATCAAAAACAAATGATCCTTTAATGTGCAAATACTAAAGTTTTTCCCGCTATTTCAAACACATTTTACTGTACATTTTTCCACTTTTCCAGAAGAATTTTGACTATGACATTCTCTCAGTAAAGCTAGGTCATTGTCGGCCGAAAATCTTAAACTTTTTGTTTCTTTTTCACCTGCGACATTTATCCCAAAATAAAAAAACAAGGCTTTATTAAAGATTAGTAGTTTATCTTTACTCTGTGGCTTTATTACCCAAATATTGTCGAAATAAATAATATAACCTTAAAAAATAAACAAAGAAAAATATTATGCGCATGGCAATTCTATTCGCTATTTTAAATAGCACACGGCGTTATCAGCCCGCAAATTACTCCATGCGGTAACGTTAATACCACCAGCGACGGTAAAAATCGAATCGCGCATAACTTAACTGTCACAATAGCGCTTACATTAATACCGCATGACGTTACAGCACCACCCATATCTCTCTATTGATTACTAACTTAAAATAAATTTTTAAAATTGTCTTGTTTAGTGTTGGCAAGCGACAAACATTTCAAAAGTTTTTGCTTTTACCTAACATTTCTTAACACATACACGGTGATCAAACTTAAGTCGGCACTATTGCTAACTTCTTTATTATTAAAGATATGAAGTTGGTTAAATTAGTAAAGTTGTAGTATTTTTTGTTGATTAATATGCTGCCAACAAAAAAAAATAAACATCGGGTTTTAGACTTATTGCAAAAAATGTACTTTTTTAAATGAAACACCCTGTATATTAAATTTCGGACTTCCATTGTCTTTATTAATTTATTCACACAACGTTTCGGGCAGTACTATCTCTGTCCGTTCTCAAGTTTACACTTGTGTGAATAAATTAATAAAGACAATGGAAGTTCGCAATTCTTCTTTACTACTGAATCATTGTCTACCACATTCACCCTGTATATTATATTACCATTCGAAAGATCTATCAAAGGGTTTTAAAAATTCCATATGTGGTATATCCAATTTTTAACAGTTTCGGAAATATGGCCATCTCCAGGAATTTGATAGTAAACTGGCATTTTTTAAAATAAAATACCCTATATATTGTATAGGAATTGTTCCTATAAACACTTTTTTTAATTGTAATAGTTACGTCAATATCGATGTTTACATAAAAACTACTTTTTAAAACACTTTGTATATGTTTTTGGATATTATTATCCATATAAACCTTCCTCTGGAACCACTCTAACAATTAAGAAAAACCGCATGAAAATCCATTGAGTAGCATACATACACACAAACAGAAAAAGGGACCTTATATTATACTATGTAGTGATTTACCCTTTTGAGCACGAATTCACCTAACCCCCCTCTCCCCACCGTGCTTAAATATTATAACTAGAGCTAATCTAGTTATGTACGGCAACCTTGTTTATTTTGGGTTCATTTTTTTATATATATATTTTTAATTGAACACTAAAAAGCTTCCCGCAATATACTACCAGAAGTAACTTCATTGATAAGAAAAAAATTACCTGCCTATTATAACAACAAGTTTTAAAGGAAGATAAAGAAAAGTGTCGGAATATTTTCCATTGTTTGGTTCGCTTTAAAGCGATCAGTAGAATAAAAAAATATATAAAACACGCAAAGTATCCCATTAAAAAATTAAAGTAACGGTCATTTCTGCTAAAACCGGAAATTGTAATAAAAATGTCATAAACGTATAAAAATTATTTTTTAAAGAAGGTCTTTAAAACATTAAAAATGTAACTACCATATCAATTACCACGTAATAGCCATATGATCATGCGGAGCAATGCTTTCCGAAAACCATCATCAATTTTAAGCGAAGAACCAATTCTTAAACGGTATTTACCAATCGGTTATGTTGACGTTTAATCAATGTATTATATGTCAAAGTTGTCACCAATTATTACCGCGGTTATGATTGGTTGAACGCCTAAAATTGATGTATGTGTTCCTTGTACTCGAAAACGGCTCATTTCATCGATGTCAAACAAGAGTACCTTTTTTTAGCAAAGGTTTAAACTACCCAAAAACATATTTTTGTGTCTTCACCATACAGGGCGTAAAAATATTATCAATAATGTGCAAAAACTAGTCCGTCCCTGGCAAACTAAAGAGGCGACATAAGTTTCAAGGGCACTGTTTTAAGAGGTCTTTACTAGTATGCATCGTACCAAAATATTATCAAATTATACAGAGCGCTTTTAAAAGTTATTCACGAAAAATCGATTTCTAGCTGCCCCCTTTAGAGGATCATATCTCCGCAGGGGGCTTAAACGGAAAAATTTTATAGAACTTGTCGTATTATTTTCATCTGTTCCATACGTGTGCAAGAGATTTCCACATTTTCCCGGACACCCTGTATATCTAATTATATAATATCTACTTTTTTTAGATTTAAGTGCTCATATTTCGAAAACTATTAAATATAGACGTATCCCTTTATTTTTCTTGAGTTTTTGTAGTTCATTTGGTTCTTTTTTATGCTCAAAAGTAAAAGATGAAAAGTATAAAACTTTTTACAGGACATTTTTTTATCCCTCTTGGTTATAGTTAAAAGTGAGAGGCAAGATATTTATATTTTAGCCCTATACATCAGAACGTGCTGTTGAATGCATTCTAGCTGTGTACAAAATGTTATGAAAATATGTAAAGTCGTAAAACGGATATTAAAAATTTACGTTTTGTTAAACTTAATGTCTTAATTACAATAATTTTTATAAACCTATAAATAAAAAAAATAATAGTTTAAAAAAACTAAAAAACACGCTTTTATATGCAACCGAACTAAAAATTAGAAAATAATTTTTCATTACAAAGAGCGCTTTTATTCTGAAGTGACAAACTCTTTGTAATGAAAAATTATTTTCTAATTTTAGTTCGGTTGCATATAAAGCGTGTTTTTTAGTTTTTTAAACTATTATTTATTTTCATTTTTTAGTTCGATATATCAATTAGTTTTAAAAATAAATGCTCCAGTTTATTCACTAAAAATTCTTTCGCCATTTTGTCAAGAGACACAGAGGATCTGCAAAGGAATTTATTTATCCTGGCGGTCCTAATCAGGATAACGGGATACTGTTTTTAAATTATTGCATTGTCATCGGTCCTTGATACGTGTGCATAGTTTCAAAGAAATTGAATCGCTGGAAGTTGGTAAAAATTAGGCTCAAAGATTCCGTTACATAGATAGATAGATAGATAGATAGTTACAACCCAAGCTAATAAAAGCGTGTTAAAAACCGTATACTTAAGATACATTTAAAAATGATTAGAAATAAAAAAATTGCAAAATTTCGTTTTAGAAATTATATTAAAATGAAGCCAAAAACCTTAGTTTTAAATTTGGATAATCATAATGGAAAAGGAACCATGCGCCAAATCGCGTAATATGAGTTTTTGGCACAAACGACTTTCTTCTATCCATTTTACATGTGTAAAAATTCCACACGCCTGGTTTAAAGTTTGTCCTATTTTTTTAAATAAGAATACTTTACTCTGCCTCATTTTTCACATTTTATAGTTATAACTCGCCCTGTATAATACCAATTGGAGTAAAATTTTGTCTTTATTAGTTTTGGACCATGCGACCAGTTTTTCCAAAATTTAGTTTTTAAATTCAAAAACTTTTGGTCCATTTGTCCTCTTGTAACACCTATACTGGGACACACTGTATTAAGAAATTTTTTGGATTTGTATCACTTATCATTTTTTAGATATTTCTAGACTAAATAAATAAAATATATTTTTTTAATAAAAAACATTATTTTTCCCCTTTGTTTTAACAGAACCGTGATACTTTGGATCTTTATTAAGTTCTATTCCAGGGTTGCTTTCCAGTGACGAAAATTTTTGTGCGTCACTCTCCAGGGCTTGAAGCTCTTGAACTGCTCTAAAAAGTTAGTCACTGAAACGCATCCTTAGACAAGGAAAGAGAAATACTTTAAGAAATTTTAAAATTTCGTTGTTTTTAACCTTTCTTGGCTTTATAATAATAATCTCTTTTTAATATCTAATTCCATTTTATAATAAATAATTTTAAAAACTCCATCCTTAACCATAAAAACACGTTTGAAGCACAAAAACCAAAAGAGGGGTTGGTGCATGAGGGGCAAGGGGAAAGAAAAACGGAGTACCTCAGGTGCATAACATTTTCCGTCACTGGAACGCCATAAAGTAGAACGAAATGCTCCTGAGCTACTCGGGAGCGCTCTATTTGCGTCACTGGAAAGCCACTCAGTTTTATTTTATTTATTTAAAAGGAACTATCGACCAAAATATTTAAGTGTCTACGGTTTAAAGGTTATGAAATAAGGCTTAACTTTGAGGTTAACATTTCCTTTTGAACGACGTTCATGTTTAAAAAACAAAATTAAAAAATCGCGGATAACTGAAATGTCCAATTTGGCGCTTGGTTCCCTTTAAATTAGCATCATCCATTTATTTGTTCTCTTACATTTTTATTTAAATTTTCTAGTGTAACATATTAAAAAAAAACTTACCTTGAAATGTTTCTTCTTAAACCAAAAAATCCAAAATAACCAAAAAATATTTAAAAGCTATCACAAAACCTTTCAAACTTGGTATGTACGACATAAAAAAAAAGAAACCGGGTACCAAACTACCTTTCTGGTACCGCTCTTGTCGTACAACCTTAAAGTACGATAATTACTGCTAGACTAATCGCTATAGCGGAACGGTGGTACCGCGATACTTTCTTGGCAAGTCACCGAATAATAATGGTACTTGGTGCACGCATCGATACCACCTTATTTTCTCTTTCTAGGTGTTGGTACCATTCTTTAGGCCAGGTCGATCGGGGCAACAATTTGCGATTTGGGGAATCAGTGTGCAAGTTTAATTATGGTACGGAGATAAAAAATTGTCTTGTTTAACCTCGATGAGATAATTTTAAGTTTGCGAAGAGAAGGAAATAATTTCGGTCATCAATCTTAGCATTGACTTTGGTGGCCGCTTTCACTGTCTCGGTCAAATATACTTGTTTTAAATTCTGCCAAAATTAAATTACACTTTCCACAATTATCGCATATGCTCAATTTTTCCATTTTTTTTATCTTTAGACAAACCATAGATGCTAAAAGCCTAAATACTAACGTACCGTGGGTGTCTTAAGCGAGGTAAGAGGGACTTTGTTGACACAGAACTCAAATACTTGAAGATTTGGGGGAAAGGAAGGACTTCCGCAGGCAAAGCAGATTCCACAATCTAGAAACTCTGAGAATAAAAGAACGAACAAGGTGGGAAGTTCGGGGCCTGTCCAGTTGGACAGTATAGGGATGCATACGCGAGACACCACGAGTTTCTCTGTTGGGAACCGTGAGTAGAGAAACTATACTGTACAATTTTTTCAGAGCAGAAGCCATGGAAGTACCTATAAAAAGCGATAAATCCCCCACAGCATGACAATGGGCAAGAGAGGGAAGCCTTTCTGTAAGTGAAGCATCAATAATGAGACGAACAGCTCTTCTTTGAATGGAATTAAGAATGCTTAGCGTTGTGGGAAACGCCATGCCCCAGATATGAGAAAAATATTCCAAGGGAGATCGGATTTGGGACAGATATAAAGGGTATAAATTGGAAAGGGAAAAATACTTTTTGGCTCGAAAGAGAAATTCAAGCTTTTTTGAAGCTGCCGTGGCTATAGATACAATATGTTTATGCCAGTTAAGGTTACTTTCAAATGTGACGCCCACAAGACTGAAGATGTGTGCTCTGTAAAACTTGGCCGCTCATAAGTAGAGGATGAGTATTTGATGACTCTTTTCGCGACAAGGAACAATTATTTTGTTTTGATGCATTAAAATGGATGAGATTTTTGGCGCCCCAATCCAATATTAAATTAAGATCCTGCGAAAAAGATATCTGCATCGCTCTGCGTTTGTTTTCCAAGTAAAGTTTAGTGATGGGTTTAGGAACCTGCAAACAGGAGTGAAGGGGTACGTTCGTCGGCAAAACTATGAATAGAATTAGTTGTGGACGAGAGAAGGTCGTTGATGTGAAGAAGAAACAATGTTGGTGCCAGAACTGAGTCTTGAGGCACTCCAGCATTTACTTGGTGAAAGCTTGAAGAATGGCCGTCCACAATAACTGATATACGTCGATCAGATAGATAACTAGAGAGCCAAGTAAAGAGTTTAGTGGAGAGACCATAGGAGAGAAGTTTATTAAGAAGTGCGGCATGCCAGACTTGGTCAAAAGCTTTGGGTATATCAAAAGCAACGATCTGAGACTCACCTAGAAACTCAAGAGACTTATTGCAGCAGTGTGATACGAAGGAAAGAAAATAGGCTTCAATACAAAAATCTTTAATTTATTTGGTCATATATTTTTTTTAATTTCTATTTTTAAAAATACAATACAGTGGTTTACTATTAGTATTTTTAACATTTTTAGTTATTACTCACCCTGTATATTACCGATCGGACTAAAATTTTGTCTTTATTAGTGTCGCATCGGTTTTTAAAATTCCGATTAAAAGTTCAAAAAAATTTGGTACATTTGTTAGTCTCTGGGCCAGTAATGAAATTGACTTTAGGGGGATTCCTTTTGACCAGTCTACCACGAATATACATACATACCGCCATATATGGATGCGGTGCTTTAACCCAGCCTGTCAATTTTGAAAATTTTGGGGTGTCGGACTGGGCGTACGCGTCAATTTTTGTCGGACAAGTTAACATGCATTTTGAAACATTGTGTTAAAAATGGTAAAGGTTACAGTCACGAAACATGCCTAGTCCGATATCAGAAACTTGTGTTTGACCCTTATGGTTTTCATAACTGTAACCCAACTATTTTTGGCAGACTGTTTAAACATTTTATGTAAAACATTGTGTTAAACTTGTTCGACAAAAAAGTGACACGTTCGCCTAGTCAGACACCCGAAACAGTTGAAATTGACAGGCTATGTTAAATCGCCGCTTTCATATATGGCGGTATAAATTTTGTTGTACCTACACTCGTCAAAAGGAACCCCCGTAAAAGGTTTTAAAATTGTTCTTATCATAAGGTTCATTTTATTATTGGCCTAGGGACTATGTCCCATCATAAAACCTATAGTTGGATACACCTAAGATATTTTTGCACCTTTTGAAAAGTTGATGCAAGGTAAGTTACCTCAATTGAAGATATGTTGTGTAGTTTGGCGGATTCATTTAATGGATGGTATTTATTTGGGTACACGCCAAAATAAAATTAAAAGTACTAAAAAACCAAAAAATTTAAACAAGTAAAAAGATAATTAATAATCGACGTTTAGGTGGCAAATCTGCCACCGTTGTCAAGACAAATGGAATAAAAATAATAAAAATAAAAACTTACTATTATTTAGGTTTTAAAATTCAAAATTTTTATGTTTTTCTAGGATATTCTGAAAACTTTGACATTAAATGTCAAAACATGTTTGTTTGGTTACAGTGTCATGTGACATAGATAACTGGTTGCTGGTGTATTTGATTGTTTATTTTACAAAAAAGGTGAATAGTTAGTTAATTTTTAGTCTTCCTGAAGATACTTCAGTATCAAGCAAAGGCAACCAAGTGTTATTTAAATTAACTGAAATTGATGCTACACAATTACCTTTATTTAATAATATATACGCACTTTCTTTGATTTTGCGTTTTTAGAACAAGTTTCCTTTGCTAAAATGCTCGAAGCATCCCAGTTTATTCTATGATTGTTATCAAATGCGTGTTGGCAGATTTTTGATTTATGAAATTCTGTGTTTTTAATGTATGATCTGTTTCACCTATATAAAACTTATTGCATTCGCAAGGTATTTTATAAATGACATTTTTTGTATTTTCATTTAAGTTGTATGGTTTTGTTTTTGTTAATTGAGATCTGATTGTGTTTTTGTTACCTCGTTGTTTGAGCCGACTTTTCAATTATATTAATTTTTTTCTACCGCCGACAATTTCTAGTTCTTTTAACTCATTAAGTTATGACGCACAAGGTGTCCTATTCTACAATTTATTTAATACTAATTAAAGGTCTTCTTTTTGTCTTCTACGGGGGATTTCCTTTTGGTATGATTAAGTCAGGTGTGTTAAATAAATCAGTCACGTACAAGTCGATGTTTTGTATTCGCCAGGGCACTTTTAGCAGTATTTTTTATTATTAGTAAAAGGTATTTTTCAGTGCTTTTTGATAACTAGAAGGCTTTATAGTTTTTCTTCTGTTTAATCAAACAGGTGTTTTTGCAGAAATAAATATAAGTTTTTAGAAGTAAAAAATAAGTAACTTGAAAAATATCGTTTTGCAAAATTTAAAATCTGTCGGTAATTTTCATCAATCTCGAAAAAAAAATAAGCAGAGGATTTGCTGTTTAAACTTAAATTTTCTCTGTGGGGTGTACAAATTAAAAAAACAACTTTTTTCAAATTTTAAAATAGAAAAAAAACTTTAACAGAAGTGTTTCTCTTAAAGCCAATAGAATCTGGTATATATTTGGTGAAATCATTGGGTCTACGTACTCATTTAGCAGATCAAGACAATAACTTCTTTTAATATTATTAGAATCATAACACTCCTTAACACATTCATCTTAAAGAAAGTTTTTATTTATGCAAAGTGCTCATTTGAATTTCTTAAACAACTTGCCTCTGAACATGGAAGTTTTTATTAGAAATATATTAGAGACATTTTGCACCTCTTGTTTTGTAATTCCGTTGTGGTTAACGTTATTCTGAGTCTGCGCAGTATCGCAAACATTATCCGTTATCGTTATTAACCATACCGGACTCCTTTAATTACGGATGAATACCGAAGAGCTTATCGTTATCGTTATTGTTAAACCGCGTGGTTGCCGGATTGTAGAAATTTTAATATCAATTATTTAAGAAGGTTGACATTTTAATGCCGTATTAATTAAAATATCATTGATACATAGGCTCTAATTAGTGAAAAATCCATAGCAGTAAGAAAAATAAAATAGTGTAAAGAAATTAAAACGGACTTGCATTTTTAAGGATTTTAAATCAGTAATTTATTTACATGTTACAATCTGGCACACTTGCTTTTTATTCTACCACCAAACCTAACCTTACTTTTTGTGTGTTTGCTTATACTGTATTGTTACATCTACTTTGAAAAATAAAATCAAGAGAATTATTTGCATATATTTAAATATCAATATATAACTTAAGGAGAATAATAGTAAGTACTGATTTTTCGTAAACTTTAAAATCGGTGAACCACAGGTAAAAATAAAGTTATATGTCGAAAGCGCAGACGCAAGATAAATTTATTCGAAGAGGCTGCAAAATCTCTGTCTAAAACTGCTGCCGTAATCGTTATGTTTAATAACGATAACCATAAGGAGGCCAAAAAACGTCTGTTATTTTAAAAGGTGCAAAATGTCTCTATTATATTTCTGCCATTCATAATAAACTCATGTACCATTATATTATTTAATAATTTTTGCATCGCACAAAAGTTGTCCTATAAAGTAATTTTTTTAATTAAGTGTATTTATCCACCTTTTTTAGTGTTTAAAATTCGTTAATCATATTTAATTGGCAACTATGCAGACATATTACATTCATCATTATTTATAATTTGTCTCATTATAAATTTATAATTGAAAAAAAAATGTTTCTTTTTGTAGTGTCTAGTGGATTATCTAAAAATTATAAACATTTATTTATTGTAACCATTAATTAAACAATATTAACAATTCCGAATGGCCTTAGCCGGTATGTTATGTGATGGGTATCCATTCTAATTCTGTTTTTTAGATATTCAATATTAGCCGGCCTATTTTAATAAACCTTGTCTTTTAGATATCCCAAATAAAAAACCTAATGGCGTTAAGTGTGGGGATCGTGGCGGCCATTCAATTGTACCATGTCGTCCAATCCAGCGTCCTGCCAATATTTTAGACAACATAAACCAAATTTTAGGTAAGAAATGACAGATATAAATGTCAAACTGAGATTTGGGGACCATTTTGAAAATATAATTAAATGGAAAGGGAGAATCTTGTGGTGCTTCTGCAGAGTACTCTAGAAAGGGTTCAGGGGTGTCAGGATATTATCATGAAAAAATACTGAACATTAAGAGTAAGCAGAGGGGTCCTGACTGAAACAGAAAAAAAAAATGCTTGTCCAGTTTTTTGCCAAGGACTTAAAAAGTATAAGTGATAGCTTAAACTTTATAAAAGTTTTTGAAAGAGCACGAAATTTTATTAAAAAATTATCGATTTCCGAAATTGTAGCTCCAATATTTATAATTTCCATTTAACGTTAAGAATCGGCTTTCGAGCGGTGGTTTTGACGTGCGCGCTGTGCTACTGCATGGGGTAAGCATAGTTTTTAAATATTTTGTTATGCAATTAAATAATAATTTCAAATATTTAAAAAATTCTAGTGTCATCTAGACACACAGAATATGATTTCTCGATAATAAAGGTTGTAACAACATTTTTCAAAAAGTTATTCATTTGTTAATTATTGTTTTTTTTTACGTGTTTCGTATTTTTTTTATATTTGGACAAACCACGAAAATACTAACGTACCATGGGTGTCTTAAGCGAGGTAAGAGGGAGTTTGTTGACACGGGAGTTAAATACTTGAAGATTTGGGGGAGGAAGGAAAGACCTCCGCGGGCAGCAGGTTCCACAATCTAGAAACTCTAGGGATAAAAGAACGAACAAAGTGTTCGTTCGAGGCCTGTTCTTTTGGACCGTATAGGGATGCATACGCGCGGAACCTCGAATTTCTCTGTTGGGAACCGTGAGTGGAGGAACTATACTGGTACGTCATAAAAAGCGGTATAAGAGCTCTTCTTATTTAGGTACCTAATAAAGGTATGCAGTTTTTGTTAAGTTTATTATTTTGTTCATTAGAATTATTTAAAATTAAAATAACTTTAAAAAACCTAATTAAAAAATAATAAACCAAGAAAAGAAACATTTTAAATGCCTATAACTTTTTATTTCTTAACTTATAAAAAACCATACCATAAAAAAAAACTTTTAATGAGCTTTACAACTTTACTACTACATTTTAATAGTTTCGGAAATATGACCATTTAAATCTGAAAAATATTACATTTATTTCAATATACCTACAATCTAAGCTTAGTGCTAAGTAGGTATAGTCAAAGAATATCAATCCATAGAACTAAAAAAATTTAGTACCTACCCTGACCAACAGATGGCGAAAATAGTACGATGTCGCTTTGCTTATACGATTACCATCAGATATTGATAGCAATTGCTGACGAGCAGTCGGCCCGATCAGTTAGAGTGAGGATATACGCAAAATTTAATAAAAATAAAATCCCCGGTAAATGGACCCAGTATCCATAAGATTATTAAATTTATGATTTCAGAATAGGATATATCGATGCGTTTTTACAAAACATCGTAAGCGAGCGACATTTGCCAATTTTACGGGAAACGATTTTTCTTCCCATCGCGTTATGTTTAAAGAAAACCGAGATCTGAATGTTGTATTTTAGATTTCTTCTTAATTTGAATTACAAAACAAACATATTTAACATTTAATGTCAAAATTTTCAGAATTTCCTAAAAAAGCTAAAAAATTTAAAATTTCATACCAAAATAATAGTTAATTTTTAAATTTTTTATTTAATTTATCTTGACAACGGTGGTAGACATGCCACCAAAACGTCGATTTTTAGTTCTCTATTTACTTGCGTGTACCCAAATAACTACCATTAATTAAATGAACCGCCGAACCAATATAGAACATATCTTCATCTGAGATAAAGCCAATAAAAAAAAAACGTTTCCCGTAAAACTGACGAATGTCGCTTACGATGTTTTGTCAAAAATCCATCGATGTATCCTATTCTGAAATCATAAATTTAATAATCTTATGGATACTACCATTTATTGGTTATTTTATTTTTATTAAATTTTGCGTATATCCTCACTCTAACTAATCGGGCCGACTGCTCGTCAGCGACTGCTATCAATTTCCGATGGTAATCGTATTAGCAAAGCGACATCGGACTACTTTCGCCATCTGTTGGTCAGGGTAGGTACTAAAATTTTTTAAGGTACGCTGAAATCTCACTTGTGGGTTCTATGGATTGGTATTCTTCGGTATAGAGGAAATTACATGTAATATTTTTTGAATTTAAATGGTCATATTTCCGAAACTATTAAAGATAGATATATCAAATAAAGTATTTTTGTAAAGCTCTTTAAAAACCTTTTTAATGGTGGTATAATATACAGGGTGTCCTATTTAAAAAAAAAAGTAAGTTATGTTAATATATTCTGTTAATAAAATTGTTTTGTGTAATGTTTATAACTGAAAAAAAAACTTGATAATTTACTGTACGATTTGGGTATTGGATCATGTTTTTAAGTTAAGAAATAAAAAGTTATAGGCATTTAAAATGTGGACAAGTTAGATTGGACGCACTGTACCTAAATGAGAAGAGCTCTACGCAATGAAAAAATAATAGATAAATTTAAACGTTTAACCGCCTTTAATGACAAACAAAAACCGTAAAAAATCTGATAATTAAAAAATAAATAACTTTTTGAATAATGTTGATACAACTTTTATTATCGCGGAATCATATTTTAAAAGTGTGTAGATGACAATAGAATATTTTAAATTTTTAAATTAAAATTTTATTGCTTACAAAGACTAATTAAAACCTAAGCTCACTACAGTGGCGGATCGTGCCTGGTCAAAAGCCAATATTTACCGTTAAATAAAAATTATCAATACTGGAGCTACAATTCAGGGAATTAAGAACTTTTTACTTAACTTTTCTGCTCATTCAGAAACTTTTATAATATTATTTAGGCTATTACTTTTACTTTTTAACTATTGTTTCATTTTGCAGAAAAAAATCCAAAATAACTTCTTTTTCTAAATGCCATTCCGGATCGTTTAAGCTATCAACCATATTTTTAGGAGGCTTGTAACTATTTTTCGCAGGAAAACAACTAAACACATTGTATCTATAGCCACCGCGGCTTCAAAAAAGCTTGGATTTCTTTTCCGAGCCAAAAAGTATTTTTCTCCATCCAATTTATACACCTTGTATGTGTCCCAAATTCGACCCTCTCTGAAATATTGTTCTCATGTCTGGGGAATGGCATCCCCTACAACCCTCAGCATTCTTGATGCCATTCAAAGAAGGGCTGTTCGTCTTATTAATGATCCTTTACTTACTCAAAGACTTCCTTCTCTTGCCCATCGTCGAGCTGTGGGAGATCTATCGCTCTTCTATAGATACTTTTACGGCTTCTGCTCCGACGAATTAACCAGTATAGTCCCTCCTCTTGCAGCTCCCAACAGAGAAACTCGTGGTGCCGCGCATATGCATCCCTATACAGTTCAATTGGACAGGCCCCGAACTTCCCATTTCGTTCTCCCCCAAATCTTCAAGTTTTTAAGTCCCGTGTTAACAAACTACCTCTTACCCTGCTTAAGACACCCACGGTACGTTAGTATTTAGGCTTTCAGCCTTCGTGGATTGTCCAAAGATAAAAAAAAACTTCTAGACTAGACAAATTTACGTCTGGATATGGACTATACAGGGTGTTCCGAAATGCATCAAATCAGTGGAACATTGTACGTTGAAAATAAGCTCTAGTTTCCTATATAAACATATTATGTCCAGAAAAGCTTCGTTTTGGAGATACAGGTTGTTAAATTTCTAAGAAAAAGAACATTTTTTAAAATCATATTTATATCATTTAGATATTTAATTGCTATTTTGCTTAACAGCAGCAAAAGACATATCTTTTATTGGGTTGCCAGATTTCCGGTTTTTGAATGCTCCGGTTTTTCTGATGTCTGTCCGGTTGAAAAAGTCTGAGCAAACCGGACAAGAGACTGATGTCCGGTTTTTGTGGGACTTGGATAAAAAACGCCATAATTTAAAAAAAATGTTTTATAGTTCACCCCACGGACTATTATAAATCAAAGTTTAGAAATACAGTATACAAATCAAGACTTAAAAAAATAGATCAATATTAAATTGAAATTGAAAAATATTGGGATGAACAGATGAAATCATCTGTCTTTACAAAGTGTTACAGAGTGTTACTTCTCTCAATGCTTAAGTAAGTAAAGTAATGGAGAAATCCATTAACTCGCAAATTCTTAGGTATTTAGAAAAACGAAAAATATTTTAGATATTTCTAAATGAATATATGTACATTTTAAAGCAACTGCGCAAAAACTCTCCAACAAAGTATTTTGATCCGGCGTAATTCTTTATTCGATGGGACCATTAATATAGTGACCTACAATTTTTTCGTGGTACAAGGCGGAAGAAAGTATTATGCGCTCATGTGTGTCATGTTCCTTTTCTTAGGCCAACAAACCAACAATAAACAATTCGATATCAGACTAAAGAATTTTTTAATGATCAACATAATCGGTACTATACAGGATAATTCAAAAAATCAGTTACAAAACTTAAGGTGGTGATTCTACATATATACTTATATTATAAAGAGGTTAAGTTTGGGTAATAGTTCGATATAGCGGTTTTCGCTATTATAAGAGATTTTTGAAAAATTCTTTTTCAGGGTGTTTCTATAAGTCGATTATAACACAAATCTGTGTGCGCCTTTTCCAAAATACATTTTTATAATTTATTATTAATAGAAACATATTTACGGGACGGTGGAGTGAACAGGGGTGCTGGGTGGGGACGAAACAGTAGAAATCCTACATTAAACGCCCAAAAACAGTATTTTACAGTACACACCGCACTTTCTGTTTACAAAAATGTCCAAAAAGTTTTTTAAAAAATTTAAAATAGATAATAGTACAACAATCCCGCCATGACTGTCACTGCATAAAAAAGAAGAGTTTGCAATAAAACTGTAAATGTCTTGCAATGTTGACAAATAAAGTAAGAAAGTGTCAATAGCTTAAAAAAAGGAAGATACAGGACAAAATTCATATGAAAAATTAAGTTATTCCTCCTTCCTATTATAATTTCTAGAGAAAAAAAGAAAATACCTAAACATAAAGAAGGAGGCATTTCTACAAAAATACCATTGTTTCTCATGGAAATGGTGGATAATCCCCGAAATAGGTTTGGTGTTAATTCTTCATAAGAAGTTTGGCAACGCTGCTTCTATCAAGAATGTCATTTTTATAATGACGAACTTGGTGGTTGACATGGGCTCGTGAAGTGGAAGTATCATCGTTTCGCGAACTAACAAAAATCCTTTGTTATTTAACCCATCCTATCCCCAAATTGCTATTAAATTATTCTAAAAACAAGTAGAAGGTAAGATCCATCCATATTTCTTGGATATTTTTCATAAAATTCAGATAAAAGACTTAATATAAAAATCTAACCTAAAAAATTAAAATGGACGAACCTCCTGGGGGATCAAAAGATCCTCCAGATAAACACTCTCAAAACAAAATAATTAGAAAAATAATAGATATAAACCTGACAGTTTAGGACCATTTATAGTAATAGCAGAAAATAACACGGGAGGCAAAAGCCTTCATCCGTTTGCAATTGCTAAAGAAATCTTTAATTTAAAATTAAATGATATTAAAGGTAATATGAAAAAAGGTAGAAATAGGGTTACGATTCAATTTAAAAATTATGATTCGGCCAATAATTTTTTAAATAATGAAATTTTGTTAAAAAAAGGTTTTGATTTATATATTCCTGATTATAACATTTCCACTAAAGGTATTGTGAAGGGAATTAGTAGGGACATAACAATAGAAGAAATTTTACAGAACTGCGTAGCCTACAAAATGGGAAAAGAAATAAAAATCCAAAGTATGAAGAGATTCAGCAGAAAAATCACAACAGAAGAAAACACGATAGACTGGATACCAACAGGAACATGTCTAATGACATTCGAGGGCAAAATTCTGCCTGATTTTATAGTATCCTTTGGACTGGAAATCAAAGTAGACCCATACATATTACCTGTAATCCAATGCTATAAATGCTTAAAATATGGTCATACCAAAAACCAATGTAAAGGTAAAGAAGCCTGCCACACCTGCGGAAAAATACACGAAAAAAGAGAATGCAATCAACAAAAATGCATAAATTGCAACAGTACGTACCATTCCTCGACAGACAAGCAATGCCCAGAGTTCGGAAGACAACAAAGAATAAGACAACACATGTCACTGGATCACATATCCTTCCAAGAAGCCAACGAAATGTTGCCAAGAACAAATAAGTACAATGCCCTATCAGAATATAACAAAGAATATCCCGAAATGAGTCAAAAAACACAAATATCAAAGGATTCACACAAACCAATCCAAATAGACTAAAATGGCAGAGTCAACAAAGTCAAACAACACCCTTATACAGCCAGATAATCAGCCCTAAAAAAGGAAAATAAATGAAAGAGAAAAAGGATATGATAAAAATGAACACAAAAATGTTTATTCCCGGCAGAATCGAGAACGAATACCCAGAGCTGGATCGAACAAATAAACTCAACGGACGATAGATTTAATCAAGACGAAGATCAAGTAACTGCAGATCTAATATCAAAAATCTCCCGACTCCCGGAAACAGCAAAATCGACTTACAGATATACATCCAAAAGTTATTTTATAGAACAGAAAATGAGGTAGAGATAGAATCGGATGAATTTTAGCACAGAACTAAGAATACTACAATGGAATATAAGAAGCATCAACGCAAATCTAACAAATCTTAAAATACTAATGGAAGAACATCAACCCCACATAATAACACTAAACGAAACATGGCTAAAGGAAAATCAATCATGTAGATTTAACCATCACGATACAATAAGATTAGACAGAAATGATGGATTTGGAGGCATAGCCATAATAATTAACAGGGAAATAGAATATGAAATATATAATTTGGACATATCAAATTTAACCAGAGGCATCCAAGCACAAGCGATCCACCTAAAACACTCTAAAATAAACATTGTAAACATTTACATCCCACCTGCAATAACAATTAACCAAGAAGAACTTGCTAATCTAATAAACATCTTTCCCCACCCAAAAATAATCACTGGAGATATGAATGGACACCACCCCACATGGGGGAGCGAAATTATTAACAGAAATGGAAACATAATAAACGATTCACTAGAAGAACTCAATCTTAACATAATCAATGACGGATCTCCGACTAGAATGACCGCTCCAGACCAAAATAAATCAGCAATAGACCTAACCTTAGTTTCTCATAACTTAATAACAAAATCTCAATGGATAATTTTAGATGATTGCGGAACAAGCGATCACTTCCCCATACTGATTAAAATTAATACAGATAGCACCATTACCCAACAATTTAAATATACTAAAAGAAATTACAACAAAGCAGACTGGGAAAAATTTCATGACAATATACTGATTGATTTAATGGATAATAAAGACATCAACTATGATAAATTTGAAGAAATACTAAATAACTCAGCAGAGAGGTCTATTCCATATAAAACAATTACAAATAAGATATACAAACATAACTCGCCATGGTGGGACGAGGAATGTTCTGAACTAATAAAAATCAGGAGAGCAACATTAAAAACATTCAAAAACCAAATTAACCTAGAAAACTTTCTTTCAGTCAAACAAAAAATAGCACATACCAAAAGGATTCTTAAACAAAAGAAGAAAAATAATTTCAAAAAGTTTTGTGAAACTTTAAACAGAGAAACTCCAATCAAAAAATATGGGACACGATAAATAAATTTTCGAACACAAATAATAAAAAGAGAAATAACAAATTACCTAACGAAAATACAGCAAACCTCATACTAAACAAAATGACCTCGTGTCACACCAATCCAGAGTTTCAGCTAGAAGTAGACAATCAAGAAATAGAACCAATAAAAATGGAAGAACTTAATTTTGCACTTGCTAGAAAGAAAAATTCTGCTACTGGAATGGATAACATTTCTTACCCAATGCTAAAAACTCCCAAACCAAGGAAAATCAATACTAATGAGAATACTCAACGAAAGCATGGAAGCAGGAACCATACACGAACAATGGAAAAAACACTAATACATCCCATATTAAAAGAAAATAGAAATCCAAATAGTCCAGACAGCTACAGAGCAATAGCACTAAACTCAACAGTATGTAAAACCTTGGAAGGAGTAATAAAAAATAGGATAGAATGGGATATGGAAAATGGAAAAAAATTCCCGGAAGGAATGATAGGATTCAGAAGAGGTAAAGGATGCATGGAATGCCTGGGAGAAATCGTTACAAATATACAAAAGGAATTCCAGAAGGGAAATAAAACATTAGCGATATTCTTGGACATCACAGCAGCATACGATCATGTAAACCTAGAATTACTATATACAAAACTAATTCAGCTAAACATTCCTAGCAAAATTTGTAACCTTATATATAACTTAACTAAAAATAGACAGATTTATGTCAAAACTAATAAGGGAGAAACAATAGGACCTAAAATTCTTCGAGAGGCATTGCACAGGGATCACCCTTGAGTCCAATTCTTTTCAATATATACACCATGTCTTTACATTCGATCTTCAGTGAAAATGTAAAATTAATACAATACGCGGACGACTTGGTCCTACTAAGCAGCGGAAAAACACCAAAACTTGATAGATCAAATGAACAGAGAACTAGAAACTTTACTACAATGGACAGAGGTTCATAGTTTTACACTATCTCCAGAAAAATCCAAAGCTATAATATTTTCTCAAAGAAAAGCAAAGACACAGTCAATCCATTAATAATAAGAGGAAGAACAATTCCATGGACTAAAGAGATAAAATATCTGGGTATGCACATATCTGAGACTTTAGACTGGTCTAAACATGTACAATACATCTGCGGAAAAGCTCAAGGAGGAATCAATGTGTTAAGAGCATTAACTAGAGTGTGGTGGGGTGCTGCACCTGACACTCTTCTGACAATATACAAAGGAATAATTAGATCACATCTAGATTACGGAACATGTTTCATCAGTCCGACGACAAAAAAAACCTAGAAAAGTTAGATAAGATCCAATACGCCGCACTTAGAACAATAACAGGATGCATGAAATCAACACCAACTAATGCTTTACTATCAGAATGTAGCGAAACATCACTGGAAACTAGAAGATCATGGCAATCAAAGAAAATAATACTCAAGAACATGAGAATCAAAGATAATAACCTAATTAAAAATATAACAGAAATCATCTCAATAAATCCTAACTCGGGATACTTCAGGTGGAAAGGCGAACCCATGCTGATAAAAGAATACAAAACCTATCGGACTTAAACAATAAAATAAAAAAATACGATAAACACCCTTCCTTTGAATTTGACAGGATCACTCAAATAACAGAAATACCACTCATTAATTTGGAAATAAACAAGGGTGATAACAAAATCAAGAATTTCTAATGAAAACCGACAAGTGGAAGACACACACCCTAGTTTATACTGATGGATCAAGAAATGAAGAAACAAAAAGAGTGGGAATAGGGGTGCACATCCCCTCAATGAATATCAATTACTCGGCAAGAGTTCCAGATGAACTACAAATTTGCACAGCAGAAATAGTAGCAATAAATAAAGCACTAACACTACTCCTCGAGAATAATATCAGAAGAGCAATCATACTCACAGATTCAAAGAGTGCAATGGAAAAATTAAACAATACGGAAACCCCTTTTACTGAACAAATAGCATACATGACAAAGAGATTCATATTAGATTTAAAAGAACAAGGTCGAGGAATCAAAATAGCTTGGATACCTAGTCACTCTGGAATCAAGGGTAATGAAACAGTGGATCAGCTTGCAAATCTTGGAAGATCTTTAAATGTGCCTCTGGAGATCGAAATTGAATACACAGAAATGTTGCCTCGAATTAAAAAACAAATGGCAAGAAAATGGAACGAAGAATGGAAAGAAAGTTTATCCCAAAAAGGGATCAAGTATGGATGGATACAAGAAGAATTCCAAACAAAACCGTGGTACCAAAAATTCCCTTTATACAGACAGAAGACACATTACAACAATCATAAGAATGAGAACGGGACATTGCATAACACCGCAACATCTTCACAAGATCAAATGTAGAGAAAATCCAGAATGTGAGTGCGGGGAACTAGGTTCCCTACAACACATTCTATTAGAATGTCCTTTAATGAACTCGAGTATATATCAAGAACTGGCAACAACAGGTATACCTACTCCCTTCACAATATACACACTACTCAAAAACCTTAACTATGAGAGACAAAAAATAATAATAAACTTTCTTAAATCGAACAATTTAAATATATAGATGGACACCTTCTACTTGATAAATACCTATCTTTTAAAACCTGGGTTCTTAATCCGAGGCAACATTTCTTGGGTGATAAGTTCCTCCGTTGCCCAGGAACGAGAAGAGTTATATCCTTTGTTGTACTATCTGTCTTTTAACACCAACCTAACGACTTAAAAAATATCGATAATGTGTGAAATTTAACTTATAAATGAATTGAGCAATAAAAGGAAAATCTGGGGGTCTAGAGCCCGACAATCCAATTTTCCAACCACTTGACGATGGCTGAATGCATTAAGTGTGAAAGCCAAAAACCGAAAATAGAATAGAATAATGACGAACTTCATGTTATCAGCTGACCAAAATGAATTTTCCTTCTTTAATTAATGGCGGACGAGATATCTCATATGTGTGGGATAGTTTTTCGAAAAATTTAATACTTTTCAAAATTAATTTACATTTTTCATGTGCCCCGAGTGCAGTGTATTAATGTTTTCTTGTGTTTGACGTTGGATTTATACTGTTTTGTCCCCACCCAGCACCCCTGTTCATTCCACCGTCCCGTAAATATGTTTTATAATAATAAATTACAGAAATGGATTTTGGAAAACGCGCACACAGATTTGTGTCATAATCGACCTATATAGAAACACCCTGAAAAAATTTTTTTCGAAAATCTTATAATAGCGAAAACCGCTAGATCGAACTATTACCTAAGTTTGTAACTTTGTTTGTTTATTTGTAGCCGCTAATCTCGGGAAATACGGAACCGATTATAAAAATTCTTTCACAATCAGACAGCTACACTATTCGGAAGTGTTATAGGCTATGACTAAACAAAAAGTTCAGATATTAACGCCCAACGAAGTGGCTACGGGTCTTGGATATACTATAACTTTGTAAGGTCTCTATATTTTATAATGATTAATATTTGTTATTTAAATTTAAGTTTTTTTTTTGCCGGTTTAAATGTAGCAGTTTGATTTATGTTTACCTAAATCATTAAATAGTATATTTGAAATTTATTTTTTAATTTACATTTCACCTTAAACCACCGGAAATTGACCATCAATAAGTAAAAACCCACAGTGTTCAAAATATTGACCAATTATGTAACTCTTTGTTACATATTTATGTAAATAAAAGATAAATTTAAGGAAACACTTAATTTAGGTTTAAACCCAATTTGTTTTTCTTCATAATATTTATGTAATATTTAAATAAACATTTTTATTATAAGAACAAAATATTTAAAAGAACCTTTTTTTATAAAAAGTCTTTAAATCCGTGTTAAAAAATACTAGATAAAAACGATAAAAATCCAATAGTTTTTCCTTAACATTTACTTATCCTGCTACTTTTGAAAGTAATATTTATTAAAAAAAATTAAACAAAGTCAGTTTTGGTTAATAATGCAAAAAATATTTTCTAAAATTTATTAAAAAATTTTATACAAGCATTTTAAAACAAAAATACCAATACCCAGCAAACACTATTTGCCGGCAATGTACATTTTTCATATTGGCATTGATGGTAAAGCATTGGCAATTGGTGGTAATATTATGCCGAGATCTTTATACGCATTAAACCTAACCCTAAATAAACACTTAATTGCCAATAAATTTTACATGCAGGCGAATTGCCGGCAAGCATACAAATATGGCCCTTAATTATAATATAATTTTATTTTTGTTTAGGGTTTCCCTTAGCAGATATGGTTAATTTTATAAAAATGAGCAAAGTACCCACAGGGCCGTTCCTAGAGTAACTTGCGCCGTGGTGCAAAAATTATTGGCCGCCCCTAGGAGCAAGAAAAAGGTCTGTTTTCGAATTCAAAAAGTTTATTTACAAAATACCGCCCTTCATTTCGAAAACTTTCACCGTGTATTTCACAATTTTCCGCCCTCGGAGCATTGCGCCCTGGTGCCTTGCACCACTTGCACCACCCGATAGGGACGGCCCTGAGTACCCATTTGGGGGCGTAATGAAAAAAGTAATCGTAAAAACACAATGATTATTCAAAACTCTTGTTTTTGTACGATGCACAATTAATGTTAAAAGTGACCACCCGTTTTTAAGTCTTTTGAAAAAATTGAAACTTTAATTCCCTGTATATCGGAAACCATGCGTTTCCGGACACATGTGCATAAGACTTTTTTATTATTTTTAGTAAAGAATTACCCCACGAGCAATAGTCCATGTTTTTAAAACACTTTGTATAATATAGCTTATGTAACTTAACGTAACAGGTAGTTTATTAGGATTTTTATATAAAACTATCAGAATTAATAATATCCTTAAAATAATAGATACAATGTGTTTATGCCACTTAAGGTTTCAAATGTGACGCCCACAAGATGGAGCATGAAAAATATATAGAATATAAAAATATATGGTATTTTTTTCGTCAACTCTGAAACCATACCATTGAATCATTACTATATTTAATCTAAATTCGTTTTATCCTGTAAACAAATGGGTGCAGGAAACTTCCTATTTGGATCGGACTACAGAAACAATGACCCAAAGAATTAATTTTCGAATGTTTTGGAATTTGGACGCCTGCACAGGTTGAAAAACATGAACAGGTCTCTCCAATACGCATGCCGGATGACCAGTATGTGCAGGTATAGATGGGCCCATATTTGATTCATTGTGAAAGCGACGCCGCCAAGTACACAAAAAATGATAAAGTAAACAAACCTTTTTGAATGCACATAGCCTCGAACAGAGCCTGATTACATATTCTTAGATAAATAATAAAAATACATTGCAAAAACACGTATCACCTACTTTCAAAACATTCTCTTATCTCGCCTCTGCCTACTATAAAACCGGTAGCACGTGGCGTGGTACTAGAAGCTCGTCGGGTTAAATATTTTTTGCTGCAATAAATCATTGTTTACAAAAGGGTTTCTTTATTTTATCATTTTTTGTGTACTTGGCGGCATCGCTTTCAGAATGAATTAAATATGGGCCCATCTATACTTTCTATAATCTGTACTGTATTAAGCTACATAATGGGTTGGTAAAAAGTACTGCAACTTTGAAATATCTTTAAAACCGCTAAAGCTACGTTTGACAAATTTAACACTGTATCTACTGTAAAATAAATCAACTCTAATTTCTAACAAAAGAACTTGACTTGACGTGCAATATTAGCTTCATTTTATATGTATTCTTGACCTACCTTGCTTACGCACAAAAATTAATTTGTTTAGATCAGTGGCTCTCAATAGTCTGTTAAGTTCATAAACCTGTAACCCTAAACAACATTGTTACTTATTTTTAGACATTGGAAAAAAATGCATCTCTTAGTTTTTATATTAATAGTGATTATAAATTTAATTAATAACATAAGAACTTTATTTTTTAAACGCCTATACAGGGTGTTTCAGAACTGTCGGATTTAACTTCAAGATGTGGTTCCTTATATTATTTTATAAAAAAGTTCCTATAAACATATGTCCGGAGTTCCTTCCTTACTGAGATAGAGGATTTAATATCCTACCGCTGGACAATGAAACTTGTCTAATAAGTAGTAATAAGTAGTCCTTGTGTAATAAAGAACTATTTATGAATGTTAGAATGTTCAATTTTTGTTGTCGCTGACCAGTTAAAAATTTCTTACGGACTACAGGTTGGGAACTACTGGTACAGATGCTTTCTAACTGTGAAAAAGTGATGGATGGATCTGTTTAATTAAAATACGCAATAATTCAAAAATATTTTATTACCTAAAGTTAACAGCTACTTAATCTAATGACTATGCACTATACAGGGTGTGTTACGATGACAAATACTTAGATGAATAAAAAAGTATTTGTAATTAATATTGTTTTTAACATTTACAAAAAAATAGTAAATTATGTACTAAGTGCATAAAGTGACTCTTTTAACAAGCTTATTATGTATCGTGTGTCAATTTATAAATTTGTACCCACCTTAACTTTTTTATTTTTTATCGTACAAAATAAATAATTAAATCAGCATGTTGGGTTAGTTCTGTGGTTTTTGAATCAATAATTAGATTTTTATTATTTTCTAAAACATACAAGGTAGGACCAAAAGTACGATTTTTTTTTATGAAACACTCTGTTTATTATATCACTAATATAAAGATCTTTTAAGGAGCTGTGTCACGTTATTCTAAATGTTGCATGGTGGTACACACAAGATGGCAGATCAGTTATTTTTATTGCACTCCCACAATATGGGTATCAAATACAAGGGCTTGCCGAACTCGAAATATTAAGTAATGCCACTCTAAATCCAACATCCCGAGCAGCAAGCTGACGTCTTATTGACGTCTCTTTGTAGTCATTTTTGGTCAGTGAAGACGTCATAAATGACGGCAAAATGACGTTAAAATGACTTCCCTAAGTCACAGACAAAAGACGTCCCGTTAATGACGTCATAATGACGTCTTTAAAATGACGAAAAATTGACGTCTATACTTTTTTCAAAAGCTAATATGATACAATATTTTATTTATTAAAATAATATTTCTAATAATAAAGTAAACATACCTGATAGTTAATAGTATGGATGGTGGAGGGGAAGATAACCATCTTTTATGGCGGACAAGTTGAAAAAGTAGCCATCGGAATGTAGCAAATTGGGATGGCGCCACAGTAGCCAGTGAAGGGATTTTGGTATTTCTTTCCTTTTTCATTTTGTACCTATCCGTCCTTTTTCATTTTGTGTCTCACTCTAATAATTCATGCTCATTGGTTAAAAAAATCTCCTCTGGCTACTGTGGCGCCAACTTAAGTTGCTCCTTTCGACGGACACTTTTTAAAACCATTCAGATGGTTATCCTCCCTCCACCATCCATAGTTAATAGGCTTTCTATAAAGAAGGTTTTGGATTGATGTTGTATGTCACGTGACAACTAAAATTATTGATCTTATTTTTCTGTCATATGATATTTCGGTTGGATTTTGACACGAATCATATAATGTCACAAAATTATTCTGGTAGGTTTTTAAACATGACATCATTGGATTTCTATGAGCTAGTATGACGAAAAAATGACGTCAGAATTTTGGTCGGATGATCTACTGCTTGGGATGACGGACCACACAAGATGGCACTACTAGTTATTTTAAATGCATTTCTACAATATGGGTATTAAATAAAAGGGCTTGCTGAGGGTAACTTGAAAAATAAAGAATAAAAAATCTAAATCTAGTATGGCAGACTAAAGATGGTTAAACGACTTTCAATAGCGATGTGTTGAATGAGATAAACAGACTAAGAAACATCTAGGGATAACTAAAAAGTAAAAAATTTAAATGTATGTAAGTAACAAGCTTTTATTAAAATTCACTAAAAAGAAGAAAATAACCTTTTTCTTTAAAACTTTTACAATTAACATTTAACCTTATTACACAATTCACATGATTTAGAGGCTTGTGTGAGATTAACCTGTATGAATAAACAAATTAGTTAGATAAATGGGTCCATTTTTTAAATTTTCAAACAAATTGTAAGGAAATATGAGTATTTACATAAATCTCGCGACAAGCTTTTAAATCATTTGAATTGTATAATGAGGATAAATGTTGATAGTAAAAGTTTTAAAGAAAAAGTGTATTTTATTCTTTATAGTGAATTTTAATAAAAACTTGTTTTTAAAAGATTTTTTTACATTTAAATAAATACGAATGGTACTTTGACTGCATAAGGCCTTAAGGGAGTGTGGGAATAAAAATAAAACAGTTTATGCATACGCAATATATTTTTCTTTCTGACCATAGAAATTTAATCATTTAAATTTCTTAGTCATTCCAATTCATTATTATTAATAATTTTAAATAAATTTATTCACAAACATTAAATGTTATACATTATGTCCACGGATGGACTTTACAATAGGATAAATAAACCAAACATTTAAATGTCCAAGAAAGTTGTGTATGGCAACTACGTCAAAACAAAACTACCTTTTTATTAATTTAGTAAAATATTAAATAAAAAAAAGGTTTCAAGAATTAAATAAGGATCCGATATGTGAAATTTTACATAAAATTAACAATATTAATTTTGTATTATAGGTTTGTTGCTGCAGGCTGTCAGAAATGTTTGCAACCGTTCGGATTCTGCGCACGCCCAAGTTGTCGTTCCAGCAGTGCCATGTTTGTAACATTATACAATTTTTTGTTGTTCCAGCAGTAGTTTTAAGATGTTTGAAACATGTTGGAAACTGTTTGAAAAGTTTGCAAACTTTCTTCAAACATTACTGACAATTTTTAACATAACCTTTCTTGTATTGACGTATAAGCAGTATGCACGCCCAAGGTTAGTTTATATTTATAAGGTTGCGACATATCCTCACTTTTTAGGCGGTTCGAGGTCGGGGACGCAAGGAGGGGCACTTCACGGAGGAAAATTGGCAAGACTGGGTAACATTAAAGTTGATGATCAATCCAGTGGCGTCTAGAATTCGCGCATTTCATTTTGCATTGTTTTGGAAGTGATATTTGTTGAAAGATGTAATTCCAAATGTTTTTTATTTAAGGTAAAAGAATTTACAACTTAATAATAATTAAAAATTGTTATATAAACGGTTGTTCTACTAATACAATAAACTGTATATCTCCGGCACTGAACAACATGGCCGAAAAATGGGAGATGTGACGTCATAACACATCAAAGCAATATGGCCGAATGTCGTGACCTTATATAGACCGACTTTGTGCACGCCTTGTTTATTTTTGTTCCAGCAGAAAACTGTTGCCAACATTTCTGACTAATGTTTGTAACAATTTCTGCGTTTTACGATTGTTGCTAACATGTTTCCAACATTCTGCTGGAACAAACCTTATATTAATCATGTTTTACACATTTTTTACGTAATTTACCTGGTTTTACATTTTTGTATTTAAATATATTTGACAAACTTTGACATTCATTATTGAGTTGTATTAAAATAAGGTAAATTACGTAAAAAAGGTGTAAAACATGATTTAAAAAAATATAACAATAAGAAAAAAATTTGTTTATTTTATGTGAAATTCCGGATATGGGATCCTCATTTAATTCTAAAAACCTTCTTTATTTAACATTTTGCTAAATTGTTAAAAATAAAGGTAGTTTTGTCTTAGTTCCCATTTTTGTAGTTTTGTATAAAAAAAAACAAATTTTTCAA
This sequence comes from Listronotus bonariensis, assembly GCA_014170235.1. Taxonomy (NCBI): domain Eukaryota; kingdom Metazoa; phylum Arthropoda; class Insecta; order Coleoptera; family Curculionidae; genus Listronotus; species Listronotus bonariensis. The sequence continues at coordinate 15,721 of JACEGR010002611.1, read as the reverse complement.
CGTGAATATTGTTTTTTTTTAAAGCGAAAGCAGTTGCCATACACGACTTTCTTGACATTTAAATTTTTTGTCCATTTGTTCCATTGTAAAGTTCATCCGTGGACACATTGTATTTTTGTGACAGAAGAATCAAAAGAAGTACCGACGGAACTTATGGTAACTTGATCCTTTGGTTTAGGTAATGTCGCGTTTACTGTTACATTATGTATTTTAAAAAATGTATTAGGCATTGAAACGAAACACTAATTCAATTGGAGTGGGTTTTCGCAAGGAACTTAAACTCAAAATTCATGAAGAAGTTGAAGGAATAAACAAAGGTTTGCTACGCCGTGTAATGAACCACTTTTTATCTAATATTGAAAAATGAAGTTGATGAAGGTCATTTGGAAGACGTGATTTAAGTTGGAATTAAATTAACCAAATATTTACAAGCTATCATAAATCCCAGTGAATAAAAAGTTTGTTTGGTAAACTAAAAAAAGTGTAATTCAAATATTAAATAGAAAGCCTATTATGGGGAACCTTGTATAAGTGTTGTTTAAAATGACAAAACAAAATGCGCAAAGTGTTTTTTTTCAAAGTAATTATTTGCTATAAATTAACAAACATTTGGTAGTACCTACGTTTGCAATAATGCATCACCTATTGGGGACATAATGTTTATGCATATTCTCCTCATTAAAAATATAACATAGAATTTCGTTTTCGGTGAAACTGGTTTTATCAATCTCACACTATAAAATTTGTAAATATAACTCATAAAAACGAAAGCTGTTTAATTTTAAATTTTATAATATAAAATGATAAAGTGAAATTAAGGTGAAATGTGGTAATCTAGCCGGAGAATACCTTGTACCATAGAGTAAGGAAATTATAAGAGTTATCATGGAATTTACACATTATATAGGGTGATTCAAAAATCGACCACGATACTTAAGGGGGTACTTCTACTTGATAAAATAAGGGTAGAGCTTTATATATATATTTTTTTCAAAATGTTATTCGTTTTCGAGTTTTTATATTTATTTATTTATAAAATATTAAAAAACACCCCGTAGTTCAAAAATTAAGACGTTTAGGACATATGTTTATATGAAGTTTTTTCTTATTTTTTGTTGTAGAATCGCTTGGTTAAGTTTGTCGGTTTAGTTACTGGACACCCTGTATGCATGTAGGTAATTTGATTGAAATTGATGAAAACTTTAATGTCTATTGGTGCCTAAACGGTAAGGGTTATTGACTTTAATAAAGAGTACCTTACTTTTTAAGTTTTTGATTGTCTATAAAATGGCACCCCCAGCTTTGCAATATCTGTCAAAATAAAAAAGTTATGATGTAAATAAATTTTAAGTTTGGGGTAAAGTGCCGTCTGGCGGTATTATAAAAAGTACTTTTGTATTTAAAATTTAAAATCTGCAAAGCTCAATTTGTGTGCCAAATAACTGGATTGGGTAAAAAATAAATGTAATATGGCGAAAAACCAAAATAAAAATTGAACTTTGACGGTTTGTAGCTCGAAAACGAATTAGGTACATTTTGAAAAAAAATGAAGCTCTACCCTTATTTTGTCAAGTAGAATCACCCCCTTAAGTTTCGTGATCGATTTTTGAATCACCCTGTAAAACATTTGTTCCTTCTTATTATCTAAGCTTTGCTTCCCAGTAGGTCTCTATGACGCTCGAGTAAATCCCCATTTGGCATCGTGGGCTCCCCTATTATACTTTATTTCTTTAAAAATATGTTATTACGTGATTCATGCGCCAAAGCATAGAGTAAGGAAATTATAAGACTTATCATGGAATAGCCGATTTTAAGACAGGTCATGCGAAAACTCCCAATATAATTTTATTCGTTTCTCGTTGAAATACCGCCAGTTAGTCATTTCAGTAAGCTTACGTGTCTCCCCACCGCTGATGTTACACGAGGCGAGGCTTCGACCGACGCATTTAAAGTGTAAACTGGAAAAATGACAAGCCTGCCGCCGCTTGCCGCAAAAGCGGTACGAAAATTTTAGCATGCCATGGTTTCTCTTTTCGTAGGTATGTTACTTTATGGTCAAAGAAATTTTTCTTAGGTAAATCAGCTTGTTAGTATAAAAACACTTTCTTCTAGACTTTAGTTTTTGGGCTATTCGGCCGTCGATGGATTTTGAATCCTTAACGTTTTGCCAGCGCGAGTGGTTGGCAACCTCAGAAGGTTCAAAACTTAAGTTAAGCAGAAGATGGCCCCGAAAGCCTTACACAGTGTAAACACTTTCTTATTTTCTTCTGATAGACGATTTATCATTGTGACACACCCTGTACTTTTAATGTACGAATATAAAAATATGAAGTAAATAATATAAAAATTTTATACAGATAACTTAAAATTATTATGGCATTCATGGGGCACAAACAAACCAGTTTTCTTAAACAAAAACTTAAATATTCTTCGTGTTCCTTTTTTCACCCAGTGGATTATTTAGGAATCTAAAAAGAAGAAGAAAAAGGTGATTATTGGGTTTAAAAATTTATTTTTTCACTGATAACCTGAGAACGGTGTGTAATTCATATTGTGATTGTGTCTGGTTTTTACACGGGAAAATTAGTGGTACCTACGTCAAGAAATTTTTGTACCAAAGATGGATTTGTTTAAAATAAAATTTGTGGACGAGGTGGAAAATCGTCCTGTACTTTATAATCATACTTTAAAAGAATATTTGTGAAAAGATTACACAGAAAGAGCTTGAAATGAATTAGCAAGCAAGTCAAGCTGTCAGGTAAGAAAATGTTTAATTTTTTTGTTTCTAAAATAATGTTCGGTAGGATTCAGGCTTTTGGGAACTTGTCTTAGAAAGCTCTATTATGCCACTCTAACCCGGTGAGATAATCCAAAGGGGTAGTTTTTGCCCCGTCGCGGTCGGGTTCGGGGAACATCGGCGCACTCCAATCGACATATTATTTTATTGGCTGAGAATATAGTAAAAATTAACCATTAAACTTATGCTCGTCTCTATACGGTTGTCTTCACTTTAAACACTAATGCTAATATTTAGTCCATTCCTCTAACGAGAATTTATATTTCTCACCCTTGGTAAGTAATAAAAATAAAATAAAAAAACACCTAGGTAAATAATAAGAACAATTGTAGGGTATTATATACCTAGGGTGAGTAGTGAGCTATTATTTACCGAAAATTTTTATATCCTGAGGCTCGGTAAGAACATTTTAAAAGCGCAAATTCGGCACCCTTTGAAAATAATACAAAAACATAAAAAGGCCGCCTGCAATCGGACTATTTTATACAAAGGCGCCGCTATCCTTTACAGCGACGCGCCGATACACATCCATTATTTTGGCCAAAAAGCAACTTTGAAATTTTAATGGCTCATGTTGTGTATTTCAAAGTAGATACTTCAAACTACATGTGCGCAAAATTATAAAAGGATATGACGACTTCTATTGGGGTAATAAGAAACTTGAAAATGTATTTTAAGTAAACATAAATATACAACATTTAATCTACTTATTTATTATTAGCCTTGTTTACTAAAAAAAGTAAAAGAGTTTAAATAATAAGAGCTATTGTTGTGTTTCCGATGCAGTCTCGCGAAGTCTCGCTACTTTTGTCAAAGATTTTTTACCTTTTTTTATCAGTTTTTGTACTAACAAGTACCTTCCTACTTTTGCTACTTCTGAGTGTAAGGACAGATACAAGATTTTTTAAAATTTACAAGGTTTTCCATTTTAAAATTTAATGTTTTGTCCTACACTGTATATCCTAAAAGATAAAAGGATTCTGATGAAAGATATGGATTCTACAGAATCTACCCAACAAAACAGTGTTTTTTATTTATTTTATACGTTAAAAAATAAAAAAGTTGGGAAGATGTATCTCTATTACGCTTCTAAGAATAATTTAAAATTATTTTTCAGATTTGGATGGAGATAGACACATCAAATGTAGTATTTTTTAAAGCATTTTAAAAGATTTTTTGGTGGTGATATAATATTCAGGGTATTCCATTTAAAAAAATCATACCCATTGTCGTACCCTGTATATCATATGAGATAATAATCATCGGATTACTGATTAGAATACTACCGAATTAACCAAACAAGCTGACATAGTAGTTTATTTTGTACAATAAAATATAATAATGTTAAAAGGGGTGTAAATTTGTAATAACATATAATAAGTTTTAGGTTCCCAAAAAGCATTTGTAATAATTTATAATATTTTTCCAGTAAAAAGCACCTCATTTTAAGTAAGACTGGTAAGTTTCAGAATTTTGACCAAAAAAATTAATTTCTATCCCATAGTGCGATGACCAGCTGCATCAACCGGCATATCATAAAAGAAATATAGCAAAGGCGGCCGCGAAGACAAGCATGCCGATTTATTTGCTTTAAACTTTTTGTGATTTTTTTGTCTTATCAAAGAGCACCGAATTTACATTTTTAAATTGTTCCTTCTATACCGCCGAGGATATAATGCGCGGGGTAAACAATTCTACAATTTTAAAGATGTTGACAGAAACTTTTGTTAACTTAATAATCAACTAAAAATAGGAAATTAGTGTTAGCAGTGAAAAAATTCTATATATACCTCGGGTGATAAAGCTATTATTTATCTCGCATAGTTAGTGGAGGGCATTTATAAAAATTTGCTTATACCGCTCGGCAAAAAATACGATTGCAAAACAAGTAGATATGACAAAAAAAAACTAATTGCCCTATTGGCAAATATATGCATACCTATGTTTGATTTACATAAACATTTTTAAAAATTATTTTTTAAAATATCTCTATAAGTTACCTTTATTTTAAAGCGTTTTTCCGTTTTTGATTAGTGCTTCCTGCCTTTTCTTTTCCAATTCTCTTTTTCTTCTCCTTGGTTCCAAATGATAAGTTCGTATGTAAAATTCACCAAATAGTATGATCATAAAAATGTTTTGGGGAACGAAAACGAACGCTACAATCTTCGGAAAGTTGCAATTGGGTACAATAAGAGTTTGTGTAAAAGAGATGGCCAAGAAAAGAAATTGAAGCTAAAATAAACAATTAAATAGACACACAGAATAAGAGGCTAAACCCTAAGGAGGGGAGGGGTTAATTTTAGGAAGAAAAAATTATCCCCATTGCCCCCCCTGCGCACAGCTCTGCCCCTGACTGCTTAAATGTAAACAGTCAAGGGGTTTGGGATGTAATCGTTCTTTATCTAATCGCTACTTGCTAGCGTTTAACACATTGAAACTCAGTTAAAAGAAACGAATTGGCACGACGTGTATACGGTACTTACCAGTTGTACTTGCGTAATGAACTTCTTAAGCCACAATAATTTGGAGTACTTGCTGTCGTAGGCAGTCAAGAGATAATAGGAATATAAAATAGTGTGAACAATACAATTCGCAAATCCCAAAAAATAGGCGTGCCCTCCACCGATAAATTTCTGTACCTATCCAGGTGAGTAGTACCATGCCAAAATGATGGTAGACATGAAGAAAACTTACATGTCCATATTTTTTCTGAGAACGAAGAATACCTAAAAAATGTTTGTAACTAATCATGCGTATTAATTCAATTTACAAGGTCTGTAAAACTGGCAATGTAAAATGGGCGAAAATTAATTTTAAAAAACAAAATTTGATGCTTTTTAACGTAATAACGTCTTATAATTCGATGGAGCCGGCTGCACGCACAAAAAACACGACTCATGCGGTGTTCCATTTAAAGCTAGAAGTGCAAGCGAGAGCGCGGAAGAGTCACAATCGGCGTTCGGCAGCATTCGACATCTGTTTCTCTTCTACTTTGAGCGGTCCGCGTGGACAGCTGTTATAAAATAATACTTTTACGTGCAGGGCCGTATTAACCCTATGAGGCGCCCTAGGCTACAAGTCCCAGAGCGCCTAGTATATATACGCGCGTGACAAAAAAATTTGAAGAGCAAAAAAAAAGGTCCTTACCTCCGTTGCGCCTATTTTCTTTTCAGGTGCCTTACTTCTCCACCCGAAATGAAATTTGATGACCAAAAAACAAAAAAAAGTCATTCCCTCCTTTTCGCGCCTATTTCATTTATTTCAAAGCACCTTATTCACAGCGGTATTTCTTCTAATACCCACCCGACCTAAACTTTTTCAAAACTCCCCTTTCTAGCGCCCTATTACTCCCCTGTCTGGCGCCTATTTTTCATGGCGCCCTAGGCTGTAGCCTAGACAGCCTAATGGATAATACGGCACTGTTTACGTGTTTTCGTCAAGTATGAAGTGCAGTGAAAAGTGAATGTGGTGTAAATTGTTTAATTTTCTTTTGAAAAATGCAATCATTCCATCAGTATATTTTTTTATGACGTCACGTCATAACCGGCTTTGCAGACAACCAATTTTTTAAGGTTGCTAATTAGTTGCCCAATGAAGTTCGATTTCCGTTAAGTTAGCATTACGGATGGTGGAGGGGAGGATAACCATCTGAATGTTTTAAAAGTGTCCGTCGAAAGAAGCAACTTAAGGTGGTGCCACAGTAGCCAGAGGAGATTGTTTAACCAATGAGCATGAATTATTAGAGCGAGATACAAAATGAAAAAGGACTGATGGAAACAAAATAAATAAAGAAAGAAATACCAAAATCCCTCCACTGTCTACGGTGGCGCCATCCCAATTTGCTACATTCCGTTGGCCACTTTTTCAACTTGTTCGTCATAAAAGATGGTTATCCTCCCCACCACCATCCATAGTTAGCATGTTTGTACGCTGAAAAGGTGTTATATATAGTAAGCAACAAAATGGTTTTTGGCCACTAAAAAGCAACAAATTTTAGCGTTTGTTTTTTTTTATTTTCGCCGATTTTCATTGCCAGTTTTAGAGACCTTAATTTACAAGTGTAATATTTTTTTTTTTTTTTTCACCCTTTCGGGGTCATCCCACCCAGGTCCGACGACCGCCCCCTAGGTGGTGCACTGCAGCCTGAAGGCTTATTGTACCTTGACCCCTACTCCTTCTCATTCACACACCATTCATTCCATAACTTGATGGTTGTTGCTCGGTCCGCATTCCCGAGCAGAAACACCGTGTGCCGTTGCCCAAAACACCGCTGTCGCCGGACACCCATCCAAATTATGGGCGCGCATTCCACTGCTTAACTCCGGAGATCGACGCTCGCCGATACAACCGAAGCCGCCACAAGCGCGCCTTAAAAAGTGTAATATTGGTAGGATTACCAGATTTTTTACAAGGTAAAGGAGGACTTTTTGCTAGCAAAAGTAGTGAAGGGAGTAGTGATTGCGTTCAGTTGAACTAATAATAAGAAAGAGCCAAGAAAGATAATCTTTTTAATAAAGAGCGCTCGATTTTTTATATTTGTCCGAAAATATAGGTTATGTTTGTGACGTCACCCTTTTGCCATAATATTTTTTATCAGACAAAATAATCCAATACTTGCTTACCATAAAATAAAAACTACTAAAAAAACATAAAAAAAATTGTATCTTACCCTTAATACCGATTTAAACGTAAATTCCCTGTAAAAAATATCCAAAGGTCAGTGACCCTGTTTACAGGTTTTAAAATTCTCTGTAACTGTAGTACTAATAACTACCTAATTCAACTATAAACAGTCAAAACTAAACATATTAAAGTCCAATGACTAAAAACCAACACTTCGAAAAACCTTCCAGTACGATTGTAAACAAAGAATTACGGGAAAAGATTACGTCACAAAATTTAGCGAACATAGGCGTAAATGGGACTCGAGCGCTCCTTATTAAAAAAGTTTATTTTCCTTGAGAAAGAGCTACATTAATAATAATAATAATAATAATAAACAATCTTTATTTCAAAAGTATGTTCCACCGTAAGGTTAGAACATAAAAGGAAATAACGTCAACAAAAAATAACAATGTTCTTATATCTACAAATTTCTGACATATTCAAAATATTCAGCAACAGTATAGGGTTCAATAGTTACTAACAAATTAAACAGTTTTTTTAACATATTAATATTGTCAATTGTCTTTATGTTCATAGGCAAATGATTAAACAATTTTATACAATTATAATATGCCGCATTTTCAGTCATTGTTAATCTATGTCTAGGATACATATAGTTAATACTTCTGGACGAATATACATTTGGTGGGGAGCTGCTCTGGAATAAGTTTCGGTTCTTATACAAAAATAATATACATTCCTGTATGAAAATTGCAGTCACAGTCAAAAGTCCATTTTCCCTGAATTTACCTCTGCACGACTCTCTAAAATGCATCCCAAACATAAGCCTTATTACTCTTTTTTGGCAGATAAACAATCTGTCTATGTCTCTGCAATTTCCATACAAGATTATGCAATATCGAATGTGACTTTCAAAATTTGCATGATAAATCACTCTTTTCGTTCGAACGTCTGTGTATTTGGCTAAGACTCGAAGGCTGTAGCAAACTGAGTTTAATTTCTCTTTGACGTGCTCAACGTGATGCTCCCATGAAAGAATATCGTCTATTACCACACCCAAAAATTTTGTCTTTCCCATCAAAGCCAGAGAATCATCTTTTAGTTCTATTTTAGTTGGTTCATGTATTCTTGACCTATTTGTTTTAAAAACAATGGCATTTGTTTTGCTACTATTCATAATAAGTTTGTTTTTTGTAAACCAGTTGCCTGCCTGCAGCATTATACCTTTTGTTTTCATTTCAACATCCAGCATACTGCCATCGTGCACCAAAATACTTGTATCATCTGCATAGTTTGTTAATTGACAGAAATTTTCATAACCTTTAGATATTTCTTTAATATTATTTAAATATATTATAAAAAGAATAGGTCCCAAGACACTGCCCTGCGGTACTCCAACCTGAATTGCGATTTTATCGGATAAATATTTGTGGTTTTCATTTCGTATTAATACCTGTTGTTTTCTTCCAGACAGGTAAGATCTAATTAATTCCAAGGGTGTTCCTCTTACTCCATAACAATTTAATTTTTCTAACAAAATTTTAAAATTCAAAGTATCATAAGCCTTAGATAAATCTAGAAACAGCCCTAGAGGAATCTTTCCCTCTTCTAAAGAATTGACAATGTACTGTACAAATTGAAATACCGCAGTCACCGTAGACCTCCCGCTTATATATCCATGTTGGATAGAACTTAGCTGATTATTTAAAACAAAAAACTCCATTAAACGTCTAGAAATGATGGTTTCAAGCAATTTAGAAAACGAAGGCAATAAGCTAATGGGTCTATAATTATCAATTTTTGAATTATCTCCTTTTTTAAAAACTGGCACAACAAGTGCATTCTTGAGATCATCTGGAAAGATGCCAAATTTTAGGGAATTATTAAATATGTGACAAAGGGGTTGTGTAATTTGTGTTATGACATGTTTTAAAAAGATTTGACGATATTTCATCATGTCCACTGCTTTGTTTGTTTTTAAGTTTATTAGCTATTTCCAGAATTTCCTCGTTGTCTGTTAGACGCATTTTTAGTGACTTTTCATTATACTCTATGTTTGAACTGAAAGGTATGTGCTGCAGATTGTCAAGCAAATCTGGAGCAGCATTTACAAAAAAATTATTAAACTTGTTTGCCACAGAATTTAAATCTCCTTTTACTTTAATTTGTGTTTTAGACATATTTTTACCTTTTATTTCATTCACAACGGCCCAGGTACTTTTTGTTTTATTATCGGAGTTTCTAATTTTGTTTGCAAAATGTCTTTTTTCTGCTCAATTAAAAGATTATTATATTCCCTTTTCTTTTCATTATATAAATTTTTATACCTGTCAGTTCTATTAAGGTTAGTATATCTATCACTTTTTAATACATATAGGATATCTAATTGATTTTTACATTCCCTGATCTCAGGATCACTTTGTCTATATTTAGGCTTGTTAAAGTTTTTTTGAGGAAGTTTTTAACGGAAAACATTCATTAAATTTATTTTGAAAGATGTTTATAAATGTGTTCCATTGATCGTTTACTAAGTTAGTTTCTAAGGAATAGACTTGTTGCCAGTTTATTTCAGATAGTTCTCTTTTAAACTTCATTTTATTAAAATCACTGAAATTTCGTTTTTCAATAAACAAAGATTGTTCCTTTTTTGTAGTAAGAATAAGTTTCTGAGCAGTGTGATCTGAGATAAGAGAATGTAAAATTTCGGATTTCTTATTACCCTCAAAATTAGTTAATATATTATCAATACAACTTTTACTGGTTTTTGTAATACGTGTATAATCCGTTATAGTATGAACTACGTTAAAAGAATTAATAAGTGAGATAAGATCCAATGTGTTTCTGGCCTTAGACTTAAAATCTATGTTAAAATCTCCAGCTAAAATTAAAATGTACTTATCTGAACATAGATGTAGCAGTTCTTCCATTTTATCTAAAAAACTTTAAAGTCCCCATTGGGAGGTCGATACAGAGACACAAAAATAAAAGTTGTATTGCTTATTTTTATTTGACAGCCACAACATTCAAATATATTCTCTACACTAATAGCATTAATGTCACCTCTTGTTTTACACTGTAATTCTGGTCTTACATAAATTGCACTGCCACCGTGTCTATTTTCTTGTTGTCTACAAAAGCTAGTTACAAGATTAAAACCGTCTATTCCATAGTTTTCCAACTGTGTCTTTGTCTTCCAATGTTCAGTTACACATAGTACTTTACAATCACTATGGCTAGTTAAAAAATCTTCTAGGATATCCACGGAATTTCCTATAGACTGAAGATTCTGGTGTATTATGCTAATTATATTTTTATCGCATATGTCATTTTTTATTTTGGTGAAGGTGTTTCCTTTCTTATTCAAAAATTTTCACTCTCGCTGTAGTTAACATATTGTCTGGACCGTTGCCATTTTTTTTGGTAAGTAGGACAGCTTGGATTCCTTGCAGAATGTTTCAGGTCAGTGTATCCCATTTGTTTGCAGTTTTGGCATAACAAATCTGTGGCTTCACAGTCTTTAGCAGCATGTTCACCACTGCACTTATGGCAACATTCTTTATTTTTACAGTATTTGGAAACATGTCCAAATCCACAGCATCTGAAACACATGACTAATGGCAGATATTCTTGGACATATACAGTTACAAGATCAAAGTAAATTTTTTCTTTTTTCAAAAACCACTTTGCAATGCTTGGGGCTGCTTGGAAAATCCAGTTTTCTTTCATAGGGTTTCGGCAAGTTTTCTTAGTAACCACTTTTAAGGATGACTTTTCAGTAACCACATTCATCATGTCTGGATTTTGTCTTAAAAGTTCTTTGACAAATTCATCGTCACTGTACCCTTTTTCTATACCTGTTAACATAAACATTGGATATAACTCTTCGTTCCTGGGCAACGGAGGAACTTATCACCCAAGAAATGTTGCCTCGGATTAAGAACCCAGATTTTAAAAGATAGGTATTTATCAAGTAGAAGGTGTCCATCTAGATATTTAAATTGTTAGATTTAAGAAAGTTTATTATTATTTTTTGTCTCTCATAGTTAAGGTTTTTGAGTAGTGTGTATATTGTGAAGGGAGTAGGTATACCTGTTGTTGCCAGTTCTTGATATATACTCGAGTTCATTAAAGGACATTCTAGTAGAATGTGTTGTAGGGAACCTAGTTCCCCGCACTCACATTCTGGATTTTCTCTACATTTGATCTTGTGAAGATGTTGCGGTGTTATGCAATGTCCCGTTCTCATTCTTATGATTGTTGTAATGTGTCTTCTGTCTGTATAAGGGAATTTTTGGTACCACGGTTTTGTTTGGAATTCTTCTTGTATCCATCCATACTTGATCCCTTTATGGGATAAACTTTCTTTCCATTCTTCGTTCCATTTTCTTGCCATTTGTTTTTTAATTCGAGGCAACATTTCTGTGTATTCAATTTCGATCTCCAGAGGCACATTTAAAGATCTTCCAAGATTTGCAAGCTGATCCACTGTTTCATTACCCTTGATTCCAGAGTGACTAGGTATCCAAGCTATTTTGATTCCTCGACCTTGTTCTTTTAAATCTAATATGAATCTCTTTGTCATGTATGCTATTTGTTCAGTAAAAGGGGTTTCCGTATTGTTTAATTTTTCCATTGCACTCTTTGAATCTGTGAGTATGATTGCTCTTCTGATATTATTCTCGAGGAGTAGTGTTAGTGCTTTATTTATTGCTACTATTTCTGCTGTGCAAATTTGTAGTTCATCTGGAACTCTTGCCGAGTAATTGATATTCATTGAGGGGATGTGCACCCCTATTCCCACTCTTTTGTTTCTTCATTTCTTGATCCATCAGTATAAACTAGGGTGTGTGTCTTCCACTTGTCGGTTTTCATTAGAAATTCTTGATTTTTGTTATCACCCTTGTTTATTTCCAAATTAATGAGTGGTATTTCTGTTATTTGAGTGATCCTGTCAAATTCAAAGGAAGGGTGTTTATCGTATTTTTTTATTTTATTGTTTAAGTCCGATAGGTTTTTGTATTCTTTTATCAGCATGGGTTCGCCTTTCCACCTGAAGTATCCCGAGTTAGGATTTATTGAGATGATTTCTGTTATATTTTTAATTAGATTATTATCTTTGATTCTCATGTTCTTGAGTATTATTTTCTTTGATTGCCATGATCTTCTAGTTTCCAGTGATGTTTCGCTACATTCTGATAGTAAAGCATTAGTTGGTGTTGATTTCATGCATCCTGTTATTGTTCTAAGTGCGGCGTATTGGATCTTATCTAACTTTTCTAGGTTTTTTTGTCGTCGGACTGATGAAACATGTTCCGTAATCTAGATGTGATCTAATTATTCCTTTGTATATTGTCAGAAGAGTGTCAGGTGCAGCACCCCACCACACTCTAGTTAATGCTCTTAACACATTGATTCCTCCTTGAGCTTTTCCGCAGATGTATTGTACATGTTTAGACCAGTCTAAAGTCTCAGATATGTGCATACCCAGATATTTTATCTCTTTAGTCCATGGAATTGTTCTTCCTCTTATTATTAATGGATTGACTGTGTCTTTGCTTTTTCTTTGAGAAAATATTATAGCTTTGGATTTTTCTGGAGATAGTGTAAAACTATGAACCTCTGTCCATTGTAGTAAAGTTTCTAGTTCTCTGTTCATTTGATCTATCAAGTTTTTGGTGTTTTTCCCGCTGCTTAGTAGGACCAAGTCGTCCGCGTATTGTATTAGTTTTACATTCTCACTGAAGATCGAGTGTAAAGACATGGTGTATATATTGAACAGAATTGGGCTCAAGGGTGATCCCTGTGCAATGCCTCTCGAAGAGTTTTTAGGTCCTTTTGTTTCTCCCTTATTAGTTTTGACATAAATCTGTCTATTTTTAGTTAAGTTATATATAAGGTTACAAATTTTGCTAGGGATGTTTAGCCGAATTAGTTTTGTATATAGTAATTCTAGGTTTACATGATCGTATGCTGCTGTGATGTCCAGGAATATCGCTAATGTTTTATTTCCCTTCTGGAATTCCTTTTGTATATTTGTAATGAGTTCTCCCAGGCATTCCATGCATCCTTTACCTCTTCTGAATCCTATCATTCCTTCCGGGAATTTATTTCCATTTTCCATATCCCATTCTATCCTATTTTTTATTACTCCTTCCAAGGTTTTACATACTGTTGAGTTTAATGCTATTGCTCTGTAACTGTCTGGACTATTTGGATTTCTATTTTCTTTTAATATGGGATGTATTAGTGTTTTTTTCCATTGTCTCGTGTATGGTTCCTGCTTCCATGCTTTCGTTGAATATTCTAATTAGTATTGATTTTCCTTGGTTTGGAAGTTTTTTAGCATTGGATAAGAAATGTTATCCATTCCAGTAGCAGAATTTTTCTTTCTTGAAAGTGCAAGATTAAGTTCTTCCATTTTTATTGATTCTATTTCTTGATTGTCTACTTCTAGCTGAAACTCTGGGTTGGTGTGGCACGAGGTCATTTTGTTTAGTATGAGGTTTGCTGTATTTTCGTTAGGTAATTTGTTATTTCTCTTTTTGTTTTTGTGTTCGAGAATTTATTTATTGTGTGTTTCTCTGTTTAAAGTTTCACAAAACTTTTTAAAATTATTTTTCTTCTTTTGTTTAAGAATCCTTTTGGTTTGTGCTATTTTTTGTTTGACTGAAAGAAAATTTTCTAGGTTAGTTTGGTTTTTTAATGTTTTTAATGTTGCTCTCCTGTTTTTATTAGTTCCGAGCATTCCTCGTCCCACCATGGCGAGTTATGTTTGTATGTCTTATTGGTAATTGTTTTATTTGGTATAGACCTATCTGCTGAGTTATTTAGTATTTCTTCAAAATTATCGTAGTTGATGTCGTGCTTATCAATTATATCAATCAGTATATTGTCATGGAATTTTTCTCAGTCTGCTTTGTTGTAGTTTCTTTTGGTATATTTAAATTGTTGGATAATAGTGCTGTCTGTAGTAATCTTAATCAGTATAGGGAAGTGATCGCTTGTTTCTCAATCATCTAAAATTATCCATTGAGATTTTGTTATTAAGTTAGGGGAAACTAAGGTTAAGTCTATTGCCGATTTATTTTGGTCTGGAGCGGTCATTCTAGTCGGAGATCCGTCGTTGATTATGTTAAGTTTGAGTTCTGCTAGTGAATCGTTTATTATGTTTCCATTTCTGTTAGTAATTTCGCTCCCCCATGTGGGGTGGTGTCCATTCATATCTCCAGTGATTATTTTTGGGTGGGGAAAGATGTTTATTAGATTAGCAAGTTCTTCTTGGTTAATTGTTATTGCAGGTGGGATGTAAATGTTTACGATGTTTATTTTAGAATGTTTTAGGTGAATCGCTTGTGCTTGGATGCCTCTGGTTAAATTTGATATGTCCAAATTATAGATTTTATATTCTATTTTCCTGTTGATTATTATGGCTATGCCTTCAAATCCATCATTTCTGTCTAATCTTATTGTGTCGTGATGGTTAAATCTACATGATTGATTTTCCTTTAGCCATGTTTCGTTTAGTGTTATTATGTGGGGTTGGTGTTCTTCCAATAGTATTTTCAGATTTGTTAGATTTGCATTGATGCTTCTTATATTCCATTGTAGTATTCTTAGTTCTGTGCTAAGATTCATCCGATTCTATCTTTACCTCATTTTCTGTTCTATAAAATAACTTTTGGATGTATATCTGTAAGTCGATTTTTGCTGTTTCCGGGAGTCGGGAGATTTTTGATATTAGATCTGCAGTTACTTGGTCTTCGTCTTGATTCGATCTATCGTCCGTTGAGTTTATTTGTTCGATCCAGCTCTGGGTGTTTGTTCTCGATTCTGCCGGGAATAAACATTTTTTGTGTTCATTTTTATCGTATCCTTTTTCTCTTTCGATTATTTTCCTTTTTTTAGGGCTGGTTATCTGGCTGTATAAAAGTGTTGTTTGATTTTGTTGACTCTGCCATTTTAGTCTATTTGGGTTGGATTGTGTGAATCCTTTGATATTTGTGTTTTTTGACTCATTTCGGGATATTCTTTGTTATATTCTGATAAGGCGTTGTACTTATTTGTTCTTGGCAACATTTCGTTGGCTTCTTGGAAAGATATGTATGTGGTCCAGTGACATGTGTTGTCTTATTCTTTGTTGTCTTCCAAACTCTGGGCATTGTTTGTCTGTCGAAGAATGGTACGTACTGTTGCAATTTATGCATTTTTATTGATTGCATTCTCTTTTTTCGTGTATTTTTCCGCAGGTGTGGCAAGCTTCTTTACCTTTACATTGATTTTTGGTATGACCATATTTTA